>MNCI01004075.1:0-105664 GCA_015680685.1 Gnetum montanum | reverse complement strand
GCGCTTGTTGATGTTATGCTGATGTCGTTGTCGTTGTCATTTTTGATACCATTCGATCTGATCGAGGGCGTGCACATGTTCTTCCTCCACCAAGTCGAGATCAACGACGTGTAGATCATTGTTTTGCCCGTCGTCGAGGAGCCCAGAAAGTGTGATCCTTAAAGATGGTACCTGTAGTTCTAAAGGTAAAACAGCTTCTGAATCGTAAACAAGGCTGTATGGTGTCTTACCTGTTGAAGTTCGGTGCATAGTACGGTATGCCAACAATGCGTACAACAATTGTTCGTGCCAGTTCCTTTTGCTCTAGGTAAGCATTTTCTTAAGTATTGTAATAATTGTCTTGTTCGTTGCTTCCGCTTGTCCATTGCTCTGAGGATAGTAAGGGGATGAAAATGAGTGTTTGATCCCTAAATTTTCACAAAAGGCTTTAGTTTCAGCACTGCTAAATTGTGGCTCATTGTCAGTGATGATTGTCATGGGAATGCCAAAGTATGTTACAATGTTTTCTAGAATGAAATTGCACACGTGCTTGGATGTAGTTTTTCGAAGGGGAGCAGCTTCTACCCACTTCGTGAAGTATTCTGTGGCAGTTATAATGAAACTATGGCCCACGGAAGATGAGGGGGTTATCTGACTAATGAGGTCCAACCCCCACTTTTGAAAGGGCCATGTGATTTGCGTTGTATGCAACTCATTCGGTGGGACATGTATCAGATTGCTATGTTTCTGACAAGTATTACATGTTTTGACATTGGTGAGACAGTCGTATTCCATGTGTGGCCAATAATAGCCCAAGCACCTAATTTTCGTTGCCATGGCTTTTGGCGCTATGTGTCCTCCACATAGTCCTTCATGTACCTGTTCAACAATAGTTTGGGCATCGGTACTACTAACACATGTTAGCAATATGCCTTTGTAGGATTGACGACACAGTGTGTCCCCTACCAGGGTATACTTCTTAGAACATTTCCACACTGCGTCTCTCTGTGCACTTATTAGATGTCGTGGTGTTTTTCCATGTAGAAGGTATTCTTTTATGTCTTCGTATCATTTTGTCGCGTGTGTTGAACTAACAGATGCAATCGACAACGTGTCAAGGGTGTCAGTGATTGGTTCAGCACAACTGGTTATGGAGCTTGGCAACGTGTGGAACATGTTTGGGGATATGTTTAGTGCTAATGTGGCTAACGCATCTGTGATGGTGTTATCATTTCTAGAGATGTGTTGCATGTCAATGTTTTCGAATCGCCTCCTTAGGTTTTTTTCCAAGTCGCAGTATGGTTGAAAATGTTGGGCTTTGCATGTATAGACATCCGTGACTTGGTTTACGACCAGTTGCAAGTCCACTCTGACTACAAGTCATGTGATGTTTAAAGCCAAAGCTGCTGCGAGACCTCTAAGGAGACCTTCATACTCTGCTATGTTGTTGGTACAGTGAAAGTTGAAACAATAGGCAAAGGGTCGGATCTCCCCAGAGGGATATGTGATGAAAGCGGCTGCACTTCCTCCTCGAGAGGCAGATGCCCCATCAAAGTTTTAAAATAGCATCATAGTCATAAGGCACTATGTCTATGGTGCTTATATTCTCATCTGGGAATTCTGGGTCTATAATCACTTGGTCGTGTGTTGGTGATGTGGCCATTTGGTTTGCTATGGCTTGATCCTTGACTGATGATTGCGCTACGTAGTACAGGTCAAACTCGCNGTCAAACTCGGCTATCATGGCTTTCCACTAGGCTATTCAACTTGTTTTGTAAATATTCCCTATTATGGCTCTCTGTACATTGTCCTTGCAAATTATGTAAACCTGGTTGCGGAAGAGGTAATGTCGCCATTTTCTTAAAGAAAAGACTAGAGCTAAACATGACTTCTCCACGTCGTTGTACTTTTTCTCATGGGCAAATAATGCATGGCTCAAGTAATATATAGGGACTTCAGTTCCATCATCTCGTTTCTGGCAAAGCATAGATGCGATGGACGAATCTGAAGTAGCAAGGTAGATGTAGAATGGTTTATCGTTTTGGGGTGGATAAACTGTGGGTAGTTGGGTAGGTGCCATTTTAATGTCATCGAATGACTATTGACACTACAGAGTCCATTCAAAATGTACATTCTTGCATAATAGGTGGTTCATGGGTTTTAGTTTATCTGTCAGTTTTTCTATGAAGCTCCTGATGAACTGTAATCTACCTTGTAGACCTCGAAGTTCAGTAAGGTTTCCTAGTGATTTCAGGTTTGTTATGGCCTTAACCTTATCGGGGTCTACTCATATCCCTGCTTCAGATGCTATAAATCCAAGCATTTTTCCAGTTTTGACGCCGAAGACACACTTTTTTGGGTTAAGCCTCAGGTCATACTTTAGACAACATTTTAATACTAAATCAAGATCTTGTACATGTTGTTCCTCCATTTTTGACTTAACCACAATGTCATCCACGTAATCGATAAGTGAGTGTAGTATGTAATCACTAAAGATAAATGTCATCGCTCTTTGATACATGGCCCCAGCGTTCTTGAGACCAAAAGGCATCATTGTGTAACAAAAGGTTCCCCATGTTTCATAAAGGTCGTCCAAAGCTGATGCTCCAGGTTGATTCGTATTTGATTGTATCCCGAGAAGCTTTCCATAAAGGATAATAGCGCGTGTCCAGCAGTTGAGTCAACAAGTTGATCGATGCTGGGTAGAGGAAAGTCATCCTTTATGGTTGCAATATTTAAATCCTGGAAGTCAATACACAAAAGAATGCTTCCGTTCTTCTTCGGAACAATGACCATGTTAGACACCCACTCGGCATAATCAACAGCCCAAATGAAACCAGCCTGATAAAGCTTGGTGATCTCATTGCGAACTGCTAATGCTACCTCGGGCTTAACCTTTCACGCTTTTTGTTTTACTAGTCTCAACTTTGGGTCAAGGATAATATTGTGTTGGATAATTCGGGGGTCTAGCCTGGGCATCTCTGTGTAGGACCAAGCGAATGCCTTCATATTTTCCCTAAGCATGTTCTCAATGTTTTTGGCCAATGGCGGTTGTAATAAGGTGCTTAATTTTAAAATTTTAGTTTCTCCATCGGGCATGATGATGGGAGTTTCAGACAACGGGTCTTCAGTGATATTCTCGGCCTCTATGTCAAGGAATTTTGTCATGCCCTTGTAATCGTCTGTTATTTGCTGTGTTAAGGCTATGACTACGTTGTCCGTTGGTGAATTCAAATTGATGAGATTTATGTTAATGTCTCTTGTAATTTTTCCGTATGGTCCATCAATGATTAATGGTGCGGTTAAATGCTGGCAGTCCATTGAGCTTGTTCCTGCCAATAAAAAGAGAGCTAAATAAGTAAAGAAGTATCGTTTTGTGTCTTTTGGCGATTTTAAACTATGGGTACATGCATAACAGTGGATTATCGTCAGACCAGGATGTATGGTAGTTTAATGCCTTACCGGGCGTGGAGTGGCAGTTTAATGCCTTTCCGGGTGTTGAATGGCAGTTAAAGGCCTTACCGATCCGTAAGTGGCAGTTTAAGGCCTTACCGGGCCGTAACTTGGATGGGGAAATGGCAGTTTAATGCCGTACCGGGCCATAAGTGGCAGTTTAAGCTAGAACGTTCAGAGTAGACGTGTAAAATGGGGTCCACGGGGGAACCAAGACGTAGCAATCTCTATTTTTAATAATTTTTATTATTTTTGTTATACATATTTTTTTTATTATTATTAATTTTTTGGGCGAAAAATAAGGAAAAATGCAAAAAGGAGCAACGACGGATTAAACGGCGACGTCAGCGTCAGCGTCAGTGTCAGCGGAGCGCTATATAAAGGGGGGGGTCCATTTGCTTCTTACATTGAAAGTGATAGAGCGTAAGAAGCAGCGTAAACTGTTAAAGCATAAGCGTAAACTACAGTGCCTTAGCGTAAGCGTAAATTTTCTCGTTAGTGTAGACGCTGAAGAATAACCCTAGCGTAGATGCACAGCATTAAAGCCTAGCGTAGACGTGGAGCGTTAAACCCCAGCGTAGACGCGGAGCGTAAACTTTCAGGCATCAGCGTAGACACTTCTTCTCTTCATCGTAAGCTTGTATCGTCAGCGTAAATAGGCCGAGATGGGCAAGGGCAAAGAAGTGGAGGGCTAGGGGAGGAAGGGTTCCGACTTGACCTTCGCGGAGGAGACGGAAGCTATGCTGCAGGGCCTACCCAGGCCAAGGATCCCATCCTGGCCCGTGACATCCCACAGGTAGGCTCTGATCTCTACCTCTAATTATTTCTATGCTTTTTCTTTTATAGCATAGACAGTATCAGCGTATACGCCGAGCGTAGGGATTTTTAGGCATATGGGTTTTTGTGGCGTATACGCCGAGTGTCACTTTATGGCATAAAGTTTTGTCAGCGTAAACATTTTCCCTATACTAGCATATCAGCGTAAGCCACGGCGTCATGAGTTTTTTTGTGCGCAAAGTCTTGTCAGCGTCATTTTCTTGTTTTATCAGTGTAAATTCTATTTACTGTGACGGCGTATACGCTGAGGGTTTATTCGGTGTATACGTTGTTAGTCTACAGTTGTCTTTTAGTGTAAACTTGTCTATCTTTCTGGCATAAACTTGTTTATTCCGTGTTGGCGTAGATTGCTTACGCTTAAATTGAGCTGTGGCGTATACGCCGAGGGTTTCTTCGGTGTATACGTTGAGTGTAAGACAGTTCATTTTCGGCGTATACGCTAAGTTAGGCAGCATATACGCTTAGTGTATAGCATATACGCTGAGTTTAAACCGTGTTTTTGTGCTAAGTGTGAATAGCTTCGCCGGCGTATACGCTGGTCTACGGGGCATATACGCTGAATGCAAACAGTTAGTAAAATTTTTCCAGATTTTAAGTGTCGATTTATGATGTAAACTTTCTCTTTTCGGGCTAATCTGTCGTGGCATCGTGATTGTTTGCAGGGACAGCAAGCGCTTCCTCATCATTGTCGAACTTGTCGGGGTATTAACATGGGTTGGCCCTGTTGAGGATGGCAAGGTTCCCCCGGATCTGACCGTGGATAACAACGAGGTTTGGTTCAGGGGAGGCGCATGTGGATTTCTGTCCTTCCTATTGGACAATTTCGAGGTGGCTATCTGGTCCAACTTTGATGAGGTGACTGCACGGAGTGTGCTTGAGGAGATGATACCGGGGGTTGCAGAAGGTGTCATGGTTTTCATACAGGATATTGATGAGGGGCCTCTTGTTAATGAGGATGGTACTACCCGTGGGCCCCGGTCTACATGCCCATTAACGCACATGTGGGCACTATTGCCGCGAGGGTTAGACTACCCCAACAATACGTTGTTCGTAGCTGCCCGTGCACATACATTATTCTAGAATCCTCCTGGCACGGTGTATCGAGTGGCTAGGTAGGAATATTTTAGTTTACTGTTTCCTTTCGTTGTTTAGCGTTTGTTTCTTGTTTTGACCCATATTTTCTTACAGGCCGAAGACCAACCCAGATGGGACACTCATTGAAGATGAAGGATTAACCCTTGCTCGCACTACTCTGGAGGCATTCATGATAGGCCCCACCCTTCATGGGACTGTACTGGGTCAAACGAAGGGTTCGATGGTCCATTTTCATAAGCAGTTCTCTAGAGCATTTGCGATGTGCAAGGCTCGTGGGTGGCTTCATGAAGACTGGACTGACAACGGGCCATTCTTCCCTCGTGACCTTGGCAGCACATCTAGATCCACCACCCACGGTAAATGATAACATTTTCTAGATATATTAACGGGTTTATCCAATTGTTTTGATTTACGCTGATACGACCATTTTAAATTGCTTTTATAGTTGATGTACCTTCTGGTGAGGATCCGGTGACCACTGGACGAATCGAGATGACTTTGTTGATGAAGTTCGGAGGGGTAACTAAGGCTCAGAAGTGGTTGCGTAATCATGTTCCTCCGTCCCTCGCTCGTTGCCTGGATAATGCCGACCTCATGGAGCTTTTTATGACCCTGAGTCCTGACGTTTCCATTGGGGAGATGATTGGGATTGTAGACTCTTTTAATGAGTCTGTCTCATACTACAGCACCAGGATTAAGGGTGTGAAGGTAGTTTTCCATCTGTCGCCCAAGTTCTTTTCAAACCTATTTGATGTACCGACAGATGGCGTAAATGTAGTATTAGATAGAGCTCATAAAGAGCTCTAGACGATTCAGGAGTTGGAAGATTGGCTAGGCGTGGCCAAGGGTGCCAAGGGATTCCCGATGCAGGGGAAGGCAAAAGTTGTGGAAGTGAACGAACTATATCCCCTGTTCAGAGCACGCGTATTCCCTAAAACTCTTTCCCAGGTGAGGTGTCTTGGGGTTGAGGCTGTTCGTGTCATGCAAACTGTTTTGGAAATAGGCATGCGATATAACTGGGCACGATTTATGCACAAGGATATAGTGCGTTTGCGTTCGAATGTCGAGGCAAAATCCCATTTCACCTTCACATTCTTCACCGGTTATTTTCGTCATTTTGCCGAGTTCCTGGTAGTTCGCAGAGACAACAAATTTGTTCTTCAGGATCGGGGTCAAATATCCCGCCCATGGATCAATCACTTGTTTGAGACAGCTAAGTCCCAAGATGCACCTGAAGGTATTGATGAATCTGCTTCTATTACTACAGGGGGGTCATCTGGCGGTTCAATCCACACGCGCGATAGTTTGGGGTTGGAGCCAGATGAGGTACCCTACACTGCTAGAAGGGTAGAATGGGTCATCAAGGAGATTGTTGGCCAAGCTAGGTCAAAACTAAAGAGGCCTAAATGCATGGCTGAGGATATCTCCGATGTTAACCAGCCACGCATGAAGCAGATACGCTTCAAGATGCCTGGTAAGTGGACCTTGCTTGTTTATTACTTTGTCGTTTTCATTTTGTTTATAACTTTTACTTCAATCGCTTACGTGTTATAAGTGTTTTTGGCTTGATTTTAAAACAGTGAGAAAGCAGGCTCTAGAGACTATCACCGAGGAGGAGGAGACCAATACGGAGAAGAACAATGTGGAGGAACATACAGAGAAGAGCCAAGGCGGAGAGACGAAGGAGTTAAAGGAGAAAATCATGGAAACTAAGTCGTTGGACGACCAGGGCAGTGTCGACCAAGTGTTCCGTAGGTTTCTTCAGGGAGACTTGGATCTGGGTGATCCCCCAGAGGGTGACAAGGATCATGGTAGGTTTTTCTCTTTATCCCATTTCAATTTTGATTGTTAGTCATCATTTTTGTGGTATTTTTTATTTTTTTGTGTTTTTATCTTGTCCAAATGAAGGCAACGAGACCAGGACGGTGCATTTGGATGTACAGATGAAGACGGTTCCCCCGGAGAGGACTGCTGAGGTTAGTTCATCCCGTACCCGTGAGCCATTTACTTGGTCTAAAATGCCAAGCAAAATGGATTTTGTGGCTGGACTCGCGGAAGATGTCGTCGAACGGATCCAGGAGGCCCACCCTGACATAGGTATATATTATTTAAAGGTTTGGAGTTTCACATCTTGTTTATATTGTCCTAACATTTGTATTTTTCACGTGGATAGGCGCTAAATTGAGATGGGATCCCTCTGAAAGTGTTAGCATAGAATGTTTAACTGTGCTTTCCCCAGAAGTGGAACAGGTGCTAAGGCCTGTCTACGATGGAGTTGTAGAAGGCTTTGTGTACAATGCTATATCGTTGTGGACCTGTAGGCGTTCCATTGAGCAGTTGTGGCTACAGATTCAGGCAAAAGAAAGTGAAGTCTCTAAGTTTTCAGTGGAACATGACGATCTGAAGGCTCGGTATGAGTTCGCCACTGCCAGACTAAGCGGTGATTGCTCCTGGCAAACGTCCGAGGTCACATACACTAGATATTGGAATCTACTGAATCGCCATGCATCGTTGACTCGGAGAATGATGGAGTGTAAAGCCCAAATTGATCTTCTAAACCTTAAATGTCAAGATTGGAAGGCCTTTTCTTCCAAGGTTCGTAAGTGGGGTCAGGATGAGAAAAATCACAAACATTACTACAAGAAGTCGCTAAAAGAGGTGTCTATTGAAAAGCGGCAACTAGAGATGTTTGTGGAGGGTTTGGGTTTGCATTCTGCTTTCGATACTTTTGCTTAGAATACAACTTTGGAAATGGAGTCGCCTACAAGGGTGATCACAACTGCTTCTGGGGAAGTGTCGGTGGGTGAGTTCCCTCTAAAACGCCCTACCTGGTCAGCTGTCGACAAAGGAAAGACTTTGGCAGACGTTGACTTAGGCCTGGATGGGACAGACTGGGCCAGAGTTTCAGAAGAGGAAATCCTTCGTCGGCTGGAGTTTGGCTTAGGGGGATCTCCTATGGTAAGCATTTTGTCCTTATGAAATTAATTTACTGAATAGTATTTAAAACTTTGACATTCACTTATTCTTATGTTGGTTGTTCTTTTTGGTATTTTTAGAATGAAGGTGGCGATGATGCTCAAGAAGCTGGCCCCAGTGGAGCAGGGGCCCCTGATGCTGGTGGATCTAAAGGGGACGATCCTCCTGCCCCGGATGCTTAGGCTTTTCTTTTTTTTAGTTTTTAAGTTTTTGTTGTTTTTTGACTCAGACTTATACGGGAATTGTAACTTGAAAATTTTGAGATGGATGAAAACAGTTGACACTTATAAGTGTACAACATGGCATGTAAGAAAATTTTTTGTTGATTTTGACTTTAATTGTAAACATGACGTAGCAATGAAAAATGTTTTGGCTTGTTTTTCTGTTTTGTTTTAAATGTAAAGCAGAGATGTGATTGTAAATGCTGAACAAAAAGGAGAATAAAGTATGCGCACATGAACTAGTTTAAGGCCATTTCGGGCCCCAGTCGTAAACAAGGAATATTTCGAATGACACGGGCGGATTTTTTTCTANTGAACTAGTTTAAGGCCATTTCGGGCCCCAGTCGTAAACAAGGAATATTTCGAATGACACGGGCGGATTTTTTTCTATTGACTGATCATTGCTGATCATGGCTAGTTTTACGTCTTTGCGGATGTGATAGTTTAACGTCATTTCAGATAGGTAGTGTAGTTTAGTAATAATAATGTTTTTTTTATTTTCTTCGATTTATCGTAGTTTAGTGTCATTTCGAACAAATTATAGTTTAACATCGTTTCGAACATGTTATAGTTTAACGTCGTTTCGGACATGTTGTAGTTTGACGTCGTTTCGGACATGTTATAGTTTAACGTCTTTTCAGACTAAGAGTGTTGATATTATTGTAATAGTTTTTTGATTTTCTTATTTTTAATGTTAGGAAATATGTCAACCGGGATGATTATGTATTCAGCGTCCCCTTCACTAATCACATTGAATGGTAATTCAGCCCAAGGGACGTCTGATGGAATGGCTTCCGTGTCAATGTTTTCAGATGTTTCGATAGTTGGCGGGGTTTCTGTGTTATTTTCCATTTGAGAGGTTGTATGCACAACGTCAAACACGGGTGTTTCTATTTTAGGGGGCTCTTGTTCTATGTTCGAAGGTTTATTGCTTACCAGTGGGTGCACATTTTTATCGTTTCATTTAAGCTCCTCAAGCTCGACTTCTGAGCCTTAGTCCACATCCACGTGTGATGAGATAATAGGCGTAGCGGCTTCCCCGTGTATAATGATTTCACCGCCTTCATACGGCAGGTGGATCTCCTGGTGTACAGGGGAGGAGATAGCTCTCAGTTGGGCCAACCAGGGTCTTCCTAATATTAGGTTGAACCCTGGCATCTCATCGACCACTAGGAATTCGGAAGATGTAGGGAACTGGTCTCCCACTATGAAATCTAAAGTTATTGTTCCTTTTACCATTACGCGTGACCCATTGAATGACTTTAAACACGTAGTTGTGGTTGGTTTAATTAATTCAGTAAGCCCCAATTGTTCAACGATGCGATATGGTACAACATTTGTTGCAGCTCCATCGTCTACGTGGACCCTATGTATCTTGAACTGGTTGATACGTATCGTTATGAACATGGGGGCTATTGTTATTTTCCCTGTTTTCTTGTCCACATTAATGTTGTCATCATGGAAGCTCAAGGGTTTAGGAGTGGTCCTGTGAGATGAGTACATTACCGCATGGATGGCGGGTTCATTCGGGGGCAAGTCCTCGCTTACCCGGATCGACGTTAACATGCATACTAGAGCTTCTCGATGTGTTTGGGATGTTAGCACCAAATCATACAAGCTCAACGAAGTTTTCTTTTGCTTCAATGCTTGGGTGACTTGTGTCAAGGTCGTTGCTAAATCTTACTGTTTGGAGCGTTTTTATCAATGATAACTGGGTCCATTGGGCCCAACAGTTTTATTTCATGTTTTGTTGGTTTGTCATTTTTGTTTGAAGCTGTCATTTTAAGTGGTTCATATTTTTCAGATGATTCGCCTTCATTACCTGTGTCTGATTGGTTGTTAGGCGATGACATAGGCACAGAGTTAAGTGGGATGGGCTTAGGTGGCACCAGAGCTAACCATTGGCGTTCCTTCTCCACACGTTCACGTGTAAGCCTATCTGCTAGGAGTTCTCGTGTGTGGCGTGGAGGTGGGGCTGGTCTTGGAGCCTCAAGCTGCCCTGGGATTCGCACCACATATGGAGCTGGGCGGGGTTGCGGTTGTGCCGTTGGATGTGACTGGTTAGAAGGCTAGCTAGGGACCCTAATGACGTAGGGACTGGGTTGGCCTGGCACTCGTGAGATAGAGGTTTGGTAATCATTAGGAGTTTCGGGTATCCTAACGACATACGGAGTTGGTTTTGGTGGAGGTTGGACCTCTACTGTTGTGACTGTGGGTGGTACCCAGACTATGAAAGGGGTAAGCCAAGTATGAGGGGTTGATGCATCTGAGGGGATGATGGGAGGGACACACACTACATATGGTTTGTCCCGTGTCATGGTGTTAGGCGTGGCCATGGACACAGCGGGGGGAATCTGAACTACGAACGGCCTATTAGGTGTTTCCTGTTTATATTGGGGATAGGCAGTGTTAATGTTGGATGCTTCGGAATCATCATCAAGGTAGATTGTATTAATGACATATGGCACCTCTTTGGTGTTCAGGGGGTCTTTGTACACCCCCATAGCTTGATTCTGCAGTTGGACCGGGTTGGCCTTGTCAAAAGTGATTTTTCCTTCATCGATCATTTGCTGAATATCCTGTTTCAAGGTGAAATAGTAATCCGCACCATGTCCGTTTTGTTGATGGTAGTCGCAAAATCGATCCATTCTAAAGCCTTTGGGTACAGGAGGCTCATCTAGCGTTGCTATACTTGGGTTCTGAATGAGTTGGCAGAACCGTTCATGTCTCCGGATGGCCGCGGGGGACAACTGCTTATGTTTCATTAGCTCAGCCTTCAGGAGTTGATCGAAGAGCTGGGAAGGCTTCATTGGTAGAGGCGTATATTGAGAGGGTTCTTTCCTCTCGAAGTTTCGCATACGGTCCGTTGTTGGGTTTTGTCACGATGATGACTCTGGCGCAGCTGTGGGAGTTGGTTTATTGTAATTAGTAGGGGTTGCGACTGGTTTGTTTTGTTGTTGCGCCTCTGCTATCACCACTATAGTTGCCTTAGCCTTCTCTTTATCTTTTTTGGTGTGTTGATTCTTAAAGGCTAGGTATGTAGGGTCATGGCTGTTTTGGGCTGCTTCTTCTATGTTTTTAATTTGTACAAATGCTTGGTTAAGATCACGCGCATTAAGGTAATATAGCTTGGATTTAAAAAAATCGTTAACAGCTACTTTTAGAATAGTAAGCAGGTAGGTCTGGGAGATTGGTTCATGTAGTTCGTTGAGAGCGGCGCTCCACCTCTAAATAAATTTCTGTACAGGTTCAAGTGGTGCTTGCTTAACCTGTATGAGGCTGTCCAGGGTGGCCTCGGGTTTCAAGTTGTACTTGAACCGAGTCACGAACTGGTGTAATAAGTCTTCCAAGGAGAAGATGGAATTCCTTGGTAGGGCCCGATACCAATCAAGTGCCCTCCCTGCAAGGGACATGGGGAACACTCAGAGAATGGAATGGGGCCATGCCTGGAGCAGCGCGCATTCTAGCCTAAATGTTATCAAGTGTGCATTGGGGTCTGTCTCCCCGTTGTATTTGGTTAGTATTAGTAAGGAAACGCCTTTGGGCAACATTAAGGGTGGGACAGATGAGCTGATGGGGTCATCTTGGTAGAAGTCCACTACCTTCAGCTCCCCATCAGCGGCTATTTTGAGGCGTTTTACCTCATCAACTAATTCTTGCATCAGTTTCTTGGCATCCGCCCAATCTTGGGCACTCGGTAACATGGCAGCTTGAGGTTGTGCTATATTATACGGGTTAGACTATTGGACGGTGGGTTGAAAGGCAAAAAGTTGTGCGGCCGGGGGTTGCACTTGTGGTGCGTGATAGGGGAAAGGCTATGGTTGTGGTGGTGGCGGCTATACTAGGGGAACGTTGGCTAGTTGAACCATATGGGGTGGTATGTTATAGTGAGGAGGTTGATGTTGTTGTGGTTGAGCGCCCATCGTTACCCGTTGTGCAGCTACGTTTTGTGGAGGGACCCCCTGTTGAATTACGGTGGTAGAAGGGGTTATATGCATTTGAATGTGCGGGATGTAGTGAGCGGATGTGGATGCCGATATTACGTGTGGCATCCCTATCACTCGGGGTGGGAGTGTCACTCCCACGCTATAGTGAGGGGGCGGTGCCTGTGAAGATGGGCCGGCTACTGCATCGAGGATGATGGCGAGAGGGAGCATGCTGAATTGCGGATCAGTTGGAGGTGGCACATGAGCAAATGAGGATGTGTGCGATGGAGGAATTTATGTGTGAGTTAGTCTGAGGGGTTGGAGGGGCATGATTTCCCCTGTATCGGGATGAAAAATGGGGTTAACGTGTGCTTGCGGGCTTAGAGTGTGATAAGAATCCTCGTGTTCAGATTGAGCGGAAAATTCGTCCTCTTTCTCTAGTTAGGACTCTAGTGCAGGCTGATCCAAGGAGTGTCTCCTTTGCAGGAGGAGCTGTGTGACGAGCTTTGAATACTACTCCGGAATAGGGATGATGTCATACGGTGAGGGGATGAACTTGCGTCCCCCTCTGTAAAAGAGTTCGAACTACCTCTTTACCTCTAGTTCAGCTTAGTCTACGGCCAGGCCAGCTTGTTTCTTAATACATATAAAATTATACTGATCCTGGGTCATGATGTTGGAGGCTGGGTCTCTCCCTTGCAACCTTAGGGACCGGCAGGGCCCCGCGGTGGGTTGTACTCCTGGGTGTTGCGTGATAGGCTGTTGGACAGCCATGGTGTCCACGATGTCGGTTACTTGAGCTGTTGCAGCGGTGTTGCTCACGGGGTTCATGATGAATTTTTAAGGGTGACACGGGGTAGAGGAGCGAAATTTGTGTACTTGGTGCAGCGTAAACTAAGGGACAAACGGCGGCGTATACGCTTCAACGTTCAGCGTATAGCGTCAGCGTAGACAGTGTATACAGCGTAAGGGCCGCAGCGCATACGCTAGGCAGCCTATACAGCTTCGGCATAAAACAAAGTACAACGTAAACAGAGTACAGCGTGAACAGGATAGAGCATAAAATAGAGTACGGAGTTAACAAAGTATGGCGTAGAACAAGATAGCTTAGACAAGGCTCAGCGTAAAACAGGGCAGCGTAAAACAAGCACAGCGTAAGAAAGAGTAGAGCATAAAGAATGCTCAGCGTAAAACAAGGGACAACGTAAAATAGGCACAGCGTAAGACAGGGTACAGCGTACAGAATGCTCAGTGTAAAATAAGGGACAGCGTAAAACAGGCACAGCATAAGACAGAGTACAGCGTACAGAATGCTCAGCGTAAAACAAGGGACAACGTAAATACTAAACAGCGTAGACACTGGACAGTTTGCAGGATGAGTTTTCAGGCTAGGCTGCATGGACGCTGGGGTTTTTGTGGACAGTCCCCGTGAAGTTGGTAGCGTATACGCTGACAGACTTGCAGATTTTGAAGCAGGGCAGCGAAAACGCTGATGAGCGTAGACGCTAAGAAGTTTTTGAGCGAGGTTTTTGGGAGGGCCCTCCTTCTAGCGCCAATTTCTGTACCGCCTGAAATCGTTGGTCACCGGCTGGATGGAAATAGAGATCATGGGATCGCAGGATGTGTACAGAACACCTTGCCTTCACCTGAGGGCAAGATGGAATGCACGAAGGCAAAGTACCTTGCGTGGTCCACACACGAATTAGACAAGGATTTACCCGCATGTATGCCGAAGTGCTATACGCTGGGTTATGCGTAAACAGCGTAAGCGAGCATAAACGAGAGCATAAAGGACGTAGCAGATACGGACAGGGTATAAACATAAACGAGCATAAATAGAAAACATGCAAGAAATTGGCGTAAACTATAAACAATGGTATTACAGAGTCAAAGTATAGTGCACCGGTCTAACGCAGTTGTGGTGAACACAAGGCGGACAAAAAGCCCCGGTGAATGCAAGGACAGTTGGGCTGGTATACGCTGTAGGCGCAGTGTAGAGACTGTGTGCATGGCGTATAGGTTTTCCAGTGTGAGAGGGTTTTGGCCCTGGTGCGCAGCGTAATTGCTCTTGGGTATCTCTAGGATTTTTGCCAACCGTCTGGGTGAAGGGGAAAAGTCAGGTTTTTATACCAGTTGTTACGCGAGACTCGGGTTAGGAGACATATGGCGCGTTGACTGGGTGCATACAATTTACAAATATACAACATATTACATCAGCTGGGCGTATACGCGGGGCGTATACGCTACATCAGGCTGGCATACACGCTGGGCGTATACGCTGGACGTGCTGGGCGTATGTGAACTTGGGTGGAGATGCTATGGACGTTGGGCGTACACGCTGACAATGGCTGGGCGTATACGTCGGGCGTATACGCTGACGGTTGCTGACTTACTTCAATTCTTGCTCTTCGGTGCTATCTTCATTCTGTCATTGAGACTTTATCGTCGGGCATATGCATGTGGTACCGAACGTACAGGTGAGGCATGTACATCGGGTGTGTAAGTCAGATGTCTATGCTGGGGATGTCGGGCATATATGCTGTTGATGTTGGGCGTATACACTGGTAGTGCATACTTAGTGAAAATTAAGCCCCTTGATTCCCAAAGTTGCACTGTGCGACACCAAATGTAGCCGTGGTTATTCNTTTGCCACTTGACTAGACGTCGTTGCATCGTGTTCAGTAGTACATGGGATCGAGAAAGGGAAATTTGTAGCTGATAGGAGAAGAGAGATTGTGGGAATTGGTGACTCCCCAAGAAATTATGCTGGGAGATGGGGTGCTTGGGTGTGCGGCATGCTGGTCCTTGTCAATAGCCATTGTTTAGCAGACTCGGAGTTCAGACATGCAATGGACTTTCTTTGGCGGAACAAGGCTCTTGATTAGTATTCAAGAGGACCTGTTGGCAAGACCAAAGCCACGGGGAGATATGTTACATGCTGTGGAGGAATAGGGCCCGTGCTTAATGTGTAGGGGGACCTGTTGGCGGAGAGCCAGAGCCATGCAGCTATATGCTTCTTGACCGTTTTGGACATGAGTACTTGGTTTTGAGACAACTGCCTTCCCGCCCGGGGCTTATATGAGAAGTGCCAGGAGTCTCGCTTTTTTTAAAAAAAATCGTAAACTTTGCATTGATTTTGTAATCATGTGTAACGGTATGTGACAGCATGTTCAAAGTTTTGGGTGTAGTGGATGTATCAGAGGTATGATTGAATAAAATGTGTTTGTGAATGGATAGGGAACGAGTCAGTGAATGGGGGTGTACTAGTGAATGATGTGATTTAATCTTGCCATGTGTGCTGTGAATGTTGTCCCATCTTGCTGCTTGTGACGAAATGCATTCTTGTGCGAAAACCTTTGGGTGTCATCCTGAAAACACAACTCCAAGGAGACAAGAAAACCATGAGTGAATGATCAAGCTTAGACTTACATGGCGGCAGATTGTGTGTCAATAGTAGCAGCATTGGTAGGATCTCCTGATGGCGGGTGATGCAGTGATGAAGCGTAAATGTGGCGGAAGATTGATGAACCAGCGATGAACTTGCTAGTTTATAGTCTTGGCGGACTACCATGTGTTAGTTTTATGTCGTACCCATTGGACATTGCCTGTTTAGCGTCGTGGTGGACGTTACATTGCCAGTTTTTTAATCTTAGTGGACTATGAGGAGGCAAGCTAGTTTATAGTGTTAGCGGACTCCGATGGTTGGTATCATGCGCACAACCTCCTCCTCCCAATTTTAAAAATTATAATTTAATATTTAAATATTATTTTAATGCACATATAACAAAAAACTTAAAAATAATGATATCTCTCAAACCATAATTATGATCAAGGTGAAATTTGTACCATTGGAATCATCTAAATGAGTACTATGCATTGGACATAGTCTTAGAGTTCAAAAATGAAGTTGAAGTTTTTCAAGATTTTGAAAGGTCCAACTAGCTTATTCTATCAAAACAATAATACTAGCTTGATGTGTTGATGACATGATGACTTATAAATGATAGTAAGTTACTTTTAGATGATATACCACTCTTTAAACATGAAGATAATACTTTGATCTTATAAATTAACAAGTATGATATAGGCTTATTTTCTCATATCATGGTTATACCATAGAAAAATATTAAGAATAATATTATGACAACATCACTTACTAAGTATTGGGTTTTCTATGTGGATCAAACAATCTTATGGATGAGATGACTTCCTTAACTTATTAATACCTAGGTCTTGGTATGGTGAATAATGTCAAGTTACAAAGGTTAAGTGCTTTGGATTATGAGTTTCAACAAAACAAGATCAATTTAGGTTATGGTTATTAACTTTATGGAAGAAACTTAATAATGACCTCAATTAATTAATATTTATAGTATTTAAATGGATAAGAGTTACCTAGACTAGTGTATCCTTGTCTTAGAAACATCTCTTACAATTGATGAATCTTGATGAGATGTAATCATATCTTCATTGGTCAATGATATTCATGAAAAAATTTTGTTTGTTGGTGGGATCTATGTATTTTGTAGATGTCTAATCCATTGTTCATGAAATTCATGGAAAGATATCTTCTATCTTACATCAGGTCTTCCTTGTGTCATAGCTTCATGATTTATCATCAGGGTGATATTGTAGTTAGCTCATGGTTCTAAATAACCCTTGGTCATGGTTTGCTCAGATACCAATTGTAACATCCCATTCCTAGATGTCATGGAAAACATAAAAAATATGTTATATTAGACATTATGTGTATAGTAAATAATACGGAAAATACAAAAAGAGAAACAAAAGAATGTTTTATTAATGTGGAATAGCGTATCTAGATCATGCTCTAAGAGCATTCCTTGGGATTTTCTTCCTTTGGAATCTTTTAGTTTGAGGCAATCCAACATTGCCACCAAGGTTAGGCCTACAACCAGCCAAAAGGAATGGCCAATCCTGTTCTTCTCCCACTTCACCTAGATCCTATGACTTGTTTTGCCACCACCCCATGTTGGCACAACCTCTAATCCTAAGTATAAATTCTTTAGGTAAAACCCCCAGAGGTTACCTTGAGAGACATGTCTATTATTACAACGTACCATTTTAGGTCTCAATTACAACACAACCTTTTAGGTTTTGTTACAGCAACATTAACTCTTGTTATGAAAAGGCACCATCTTTGGTATGGAGTAGAACCATTTGGAAATAGGGACATTACACTTACTTTGTTCCTATTCTCAAAAAGCATCATGTGCATAGGACTAGGTTAAATGGCTACATCAATGTTAGGGACATTGGAGGACAATGTAAGATGAAGCCCAAGGTTAAGAAACTTTTTGATAATTTTGAATTACTTAAACTGTCTGTTACATTACATGTTGATAGTCACTTTACCCTTGAAGTGATAGCCATTTGGACCAAGATGTACCAATTAATAAGAGTTATTCAAGTGAACTAGGAAGCTATCATGGCAATTTTGAATAAGGTTTCCACCAAATTAATAAATTTGAATGGAATATTTGCAATGATAGAAATGAATCTCAAAGCCCCAATTATTTATGTTGAGGTATAGAAATCCTCACACATTGATGATGAGAAGCACAATGACATGTCCATCGAAGGGGGATCCAACCTTACTGTAGCAACTTAATAATTTAGGATCTTTTATCACAATGTTGAATCTTCTTTCTAGGGTATGGAAATTTATATATTTAACTATTATTCTTTTTTCTTTTTTCTTTTTGATTTAAGAATTAGTGATTTCATTATTTCAAATTTTGTTGATGTGATGGTTATGATTCCCATTCAAACAATATATGAATCTGGATTATAATTAATATAGCATTTCTTTTCTTTTTAGGATGGTGGATTGTTGCAAGTTATAGAGTGAATATGCTCAATGATTTATTCCTTTGTTTGCTACTACATTATTAGGAATAATATCTATTATTTTTTTCCATACATGATTTAATGGCATTAACAACAAGACAAATTACACTATATACATAGCTCAATACTATCGATTATTTACTATTTTCTACATTGTTTAGTAGATTACTTATGATAGGACCACTTACATTATTTTAGTTTATTATATTTACTGCTTATACTAGGTAGTGAGGTTTCATGTTGTGTTGAACTAAATGATTGAATGAATTCAATTATTTTAATAAGGTATACTCTTGCTTTCATTTGAATATTATAAATGTTTTACAGGGCTATCTTTTAAAAATGATTTTTTCTATAACAAGCATGGGTTGTTTGGTGCACTCATCTTTAGAATTATTTATTATAAAATTCTAGGCTCTCAGTTAATGAGCACATACTCTTTGATTCCTTTATGAGATGGTTTTTAGTAAGGGACTATGGACAAGATATTTTGTATTAACAATGATCATACCTTTGGGAAATTGGGAAAATGTCCTATTTGGTTGATGATAATTTGATTTTATTACATTGAAAATATTTTCTGACATGAGTACTTTATGTCTATGTCTATCCATTGATTGATTTATGTCTAGACATGTTATGCATTGCCTATTCAATGAATTGACTCATTAAAATCTATTGTGGTGGCATGATGATACCCTTGCACATTCCTTTGGATTACTAATTATTTTTTTAAGGATCTAAAATTTGAGAAAATATATGGTTTAAGCTATCATAGATGATCAATACTATGTTCGTCCAATGATACCTTCTTTTTGTTATTTTTGATCATTATTATAGGACTATGGATTAGCAATGAACTACGATGGAACTAGAGAAATGAACTTGATTTCCACATGTGATAATAGAGACATGATTATGATAGAGAATGGATTTCAGTCTATTAAGGAACCATGCCTAAGTGATGAGAAGAAATAGATGGAATTCAACCAACCATTAACCCCTATGAAATCTCCTTGTAGCTGTGATAACTAGTGATAGTCTTAAGCCTAGAAATAATCTAATTTTATGAAATCATATAGTCCCCATGATAAGCAACAATCAGAAAAGGCATGATGCTAGATTGAGAAAGTGAGAAAGTTCAAGATCATTCTCCTAATGTCACATAACCACCACTTATATTATGAGTTATGTGACAAGGAAATACTCTATATTGAATTACATTGTAGCTATGAGGATTAGTGATAGCTACAAACATTGTATTTTATCACAATTTTCCTATCCTATTGCATTAATTTAAGTGTATTATAAATATTTACTCAAGCTAAGGGAATGAAGGATTCCATACCATGGCTGAGAACTATCCAACCAACAGCAACCTCCATTTTTTCTATACTCATCTTTGACAAGCTAATATTTTGTGCCCATTCACAACCATTGTAGTCTAAGAGAGCTATTAGAGACTGCTTCATTTTGGAGAAAGAGGAGATGATCTATAGTTTCAATGTATTCTCTCCTTGTCATTACATTATAATTTAAATTTTTCTCCATTAGTTAAACATTCTACTATGTATTTTGGCTCATGATTAAGGGTTGAATTATATAATCAAAATATTCACTTTAGTATGATAGGCTTGAGTGAAGGAGTTTGACACTTAATTGGATCTAATTCAATTTTGTTATCCTAATATTTAATCAACTCTAATTCATTGTCCATGGATACAACTTATAGTTTAGTCATAGAGGAGGTGACCTTGTGGTAATGAAGGTGATCCCACACCAAATTTTTTTTGGATAATAACCACTCTTGAGATAAATCTTAGAAAAAAACATTAACATTATTAATAACCACAAGAATGGCATCCATCCTAGGAATAGGAAAATGCTATTATATGGTTATCCTATTAACAACCCTAGAAGCAATGCATATTATCATGTCATCAATTTTTTATTAGAAACTAATAGTAGTGGTATTGTACATGGGAATATTATCTTCATCATGCACATATTATAAAGTAATTTTCTAGATTTTCTTCAAAGCTTCTTCATCTAATATGAAGTTATTTGTTAGGCTCTCTTATTCTCTATGGTTACCCTTGGTATGAAGTGAATTTGATATTGAATAGACATCATAGAAGAAATTATTTTCAACATATCATTAAATACATTAGAAAACTTTTTTATGTCAAAGGTTGTAGCACTATTGAAAATTCACTTGCGTATTAATTTTTACTTGCTTTTTTTGCTACAATTATGAAACCATGCCTAACCTTTTCATGAGTTTAAAAATATTCATCCTCACTTTAAAAAGTCAAATATATATTACTATAAATACTTTTCTTCAATCAATGTAAAACATGAAGTTTTATTTGTTAAAGTTATATTTCCTAGTATAGAAAAAAGATGATGTTCCCCATCAAAACAATCCTTCTTATTAAGCTTCCAAGATTCAAGAATAATATTAAAACAATTAATTGAAATAATATCATAAGAAGTGTTTTCATGATAGGGACCAATTTTAAAAGATGAAATACGTTTGTCTTTTACTCTTTGATAATAACATTTGAAAAGAAAATAGAATTTATTGGGTCTTGAATAATACAATTTGAACATACCTAATCATTGGATAGTCTTCATAGAGATCATATTTTCTTAAGATTTTCCATCAATGAGAATACCAATCCATTTCCAGGTAGATAAACATCTAGATACAACTATAAAAAGGATTTTTTTTATTATAATTCTTGACATTAATAGTTTTCATGAAATTACAAGAATTAACTATAGTAATATTATAAATCATAGGTGCATTAGGATTACCTTGGATTATAGAGGCTAAAGAAACCTTCTCTATGGTTTAAAGTTCTTTCTCTTTGGAGGCTTTAGCTTTATTGTATTCTCATTAGTTATGGCCTATTTCTCCATAATTAAAGCATTGGATCTTACTAGTATGTCATTTTTGCAAAAATTACTCTTGAAAGACTTGTTGGAATTCTATTTCATGTCTCTCTTGTGTATCTTCTATGAAATTTTTTACCTTTGATTTCTTTTCATATTTGGAAGATTTGAAAGCTCTATTCCTTAAATAACTTAGTTTACCAGTTTTAGCATATCCCTACAAATTCTTCTTATTTTTCATAGATAAGTAAGTATCTCATTTAAAGTTTCAATTTCATAAAATGATAGGTCTTGCAAAAAATATCTATTAACACTAGCTATAAAAAATGAGACTTGTTCATACTTAGAATAATACACTTTTGTTTGTTGAAATATCTTGTAAAATTCAATATAGTAGTCTCTCACATTTTTATCTTCCTATCTTATATATTTAATTATTTGGATTTCTTCTTGCATATGTTGGAACTTATCAAGCTTTTGTTTTATGAAATAATGCATAAGTGACTAACCATTGATGGGTGATGCATTGTTGATCATAAAATCATGATATTATCTTTTCCACCAAACTTATGTTGTACCCTCCACTTGGATTTTCTTGAACATTTTTATCTCCAAAATAATTGTTAATACTATTAAATGAAGAAGTAAATAAATTGTTAAGTTTGATTTCATTAAAGATTTTGATCTTAAGATGGGATATCCTTGAAGTATTTCTATATGCCTTGGAAATAGTGATCCCCTTTTCTTTATCAATTTATCCTTATCACCTTGAAATAAGTTTGATATTTCTTTCAATTGGAATACTTGACCTTTTTGATTGATGCATAACTCTTTAAGAATGATGGACCTTATCTGCTTTAGCTTTTTCCTCATCTTTAATCTCTTCAAGAACAATGGGAATATTATCTTCCAAAGAAGGAATCAAATGATGACGATTGAAGGAAGAATCCCTAGATTTCACATTGTTCTTAAATCTTCTTGAAGATGGTAGCATGTTTTCCTTATCTTCTTCTAACTTCTTAAATTTTTTTATAAATTAATTCAAAAATACCTATCATATCTTCCATGTATCTAGCAAGAGATTAAATTATCTTCTTCTTGGGTGATATGGTGGAATTAGGCTATAATTTAAAATAACAATACAATATAATTGAAATCCACAAAATTAGAGTACATATTATTAATTCATGAGAATTCACAAATTTTAAGAAATATTTAAAACTAATTTGGGTAATTTTGAAGTAAAACAAAAGAAAATTTATCTTAATCAAGCTGATGAATATGAAAAATGGGTGAAATTATCAAAAACTCAAGTCAAATATTCTCAATTCTAGGCCAAAGAAGTTTTTTCTAATCCTAATAAGATTAGGAGAGAACAAAACAAAAATTGTAATTCTCATGAAATTAAAAAATGAAAGTAAAATAAAAATTATCTAACACAAGGATTAAAGTTAAAGGATTATTTTTCTATGGTTAAATTACTCCTAAGAAACACAAATATATAATTACCTCAGCATAAACATTAATGGAATCATAAGAAAACAAAACATGTATAAAAAAGAACATTTCTTTATTCAATGTCAAAATCAGAGTACATATGCTAGAAATATAATACAAATAAGAATTTCAAACAAAACCCAAGATAATCCTCTCTCACTCTCATAATTCTTAAGGAAAGTACTTAAGGTAAACAATTGAAAGAGATCTAATAATTGAAACACCCATATCCTCTTAATAGCATCCAATGCTATGGTATATGAGGTTCAAGCACTTTAAAATCATCCTTGGTCTTTATATGGCCTTAAGCTATCATTCATATTCCTTCATGAATTCTAAACATTTAAAATTTTGATTTATTTTGAGACTCCAAGTACCTATGAATTGCAATATCTCTCAACTGTTAAATTACAATGGGATTCACATTCTTTCACAATAGTAATTTTTTGTCACTATTTTCTCTTAAACTATTACTAGACCATGATGACTAGTAAACAATGTAATTCACTAACTGTGACTAGATTGTAACTCGTACTCTTAAGACTACAGTGTCCTATTCTTGAATCTATTTTAGAATCCATTCGCAAATATGAAACAAAAATAGTTTTTCAATAGGTATCTAGCTATCATAGACAAGAAGTTGCTTCTTACAATGTCAAATTTTAGTCTCTTGCAACATGTAGTAACGTTGTAGTTTCTGGCTTAACTCATGTAAACATCACAGATGACTTCTAAAAGAAAACCAAGAATAATTATTCAAATCCTATGTCTTCTAAAAACATTGATAGTGCATGATATAACATAGAGGTAGAATAATCTTCTCATCATATATGTTACCCAATTGATGTTTTTTAACTACTATATTATGTTTATTTCTTTTCCTACATGGTACTAACTCTTTGAATGCAATAATCATTGTCCATGAGTTTCTAGCAACCTAATGTCAAATTTCAAAATTTTTAAGGAATTTTTAGTAGTTTATTATTTAATTCTTACTCTGTGAATTTGTTTCCCCCTTTTCTTTTACCTCTTAGATGTCATAGGTATTAGCTTTGAGAAGTAGTTGGAGAAGTATGACGTAGATCAACATTTTAATATATTGCATGTTATTTACGTTATCTATGTAATGTATTTTTATGAAACTATAATATTTAACTAGTATTTTGAAGTTGTAATTTGTATGTCCTTTGGATTACGAGTATGAGATTTCTACTTAACTATGTTTGATGCAATCCTAGCTTTATTTCCAAGATTTATTTTGGCAGCATTTGTATTTAGTTTTATATTATGTTTAATGTTTTTCTTATTCTAGTGTTCATTTCTAGTCTATATGATTATATATCATCATGTATTTTTTAAATTCTAATTGTGTTTTGGATACTATAATTTTGGCTTGTGCATTAAGGATTTTGAGCTACTATTAGTGAATAGGATAGCTTTTGTATGTAAGAAACTATTGATGTTGCTTTTTGAATATTCATGTTTATGCTTTTGAAAGTTTTGTTCTAATTTTTTTTATAGTTTTTTACCTCAATGCACATTTTTTATGTAATTTACATTACCTAAGAATTTTTATTATAATACTTCAATTTCTTATGTGACATTTCATTTTCAAGCTAATACCTTGTTAGCTAAGTCACAGGTTAGTATGATGCTATAAGACCTATGTGCAATGTGTGATTTATAATAGTTGTATTATTAGTAACATGTAATGTAGGCAATCATGCCTTCACATATACATATGAGACTAGCCCTTGATTCAACAAGAGAAGGTGCCAAGATTTTTAACTTACATTATGCATACATTTCTTTTTATTTCTATGTCATTAGGGCTAGGTAGTATAAGGATACATCTTGATAGTTGCTACAATATTTTGAGATGTTTATTTTCCAACATTAATTTATTTTTCTCTTTTAGATATCCTAACCTTTTATAAATATGTACCATTCTATTTATTTATTATGTATTATGTAATTGGATTATGATACTTTCATGTATTTCTACTTATAATTATTTTTGCTCTATATTTATGGCTATATATTAATATTAGACTCGTATCTCATGATTTCTATCTCTAGTTTAGTTGTAGATTTAAGTTACCAATATATATATATATATATATTTATTATCTAGTATTACATTGATCTTTTGATATTAATATCTTTCTTTTCCTTTTGCTCATCATATGATTTATTTCTCCTTTTCTTTTCTTATCACTACATTACTTCAATTCAATTTTGGATTTTACCTTATCATAAGCATTTTTTTTTTGTTTTTGCTTAGAATTCTATATCTAATGGAATTCTCTCTAATAGAAGACTAGAAAGAATTATGCTAGAAATTGGTATTAAAGTATAGGTTTGATAATTTTCTTATCTAGTGTTATAATACCTTGGTAGTTAGGCTTAGGCTAGAGAAGCATTACTTATATAATTTACATAAATATGTTGAAACTAAAATTATTCTTGCTAAAAATAAATGGATTCTAAGTGAAACATAGCATGAAAAGTATTAGACATCCATAAACAAGTACATAGGAGCACTAGAACATATGCAAAAAAATGTAAAATGTAATAAAAAAAATGCCAATAGGCTCATGCATGCTAAAAATAGCATGTTTACTACCAAAATAGGATGTAAACTATTTTTCCAAGATATAAATTAATAATTATATTTGTTTAGTAATTATTATAAAAACTAAGCCATAATAATTGACACTTGAAATTGCATTAAGTCCAATGAACCATAGGGGGAAAATATGAAAAATCCAATTATATTTACATCTAATAGGCATTGAGAACCAACATTAAATAGATAGATGAAAGTAATAAGTGCATAACAAAACATAACATAACCAACATTGAAAATATAATTATCCTATACTAAAAAATTAAACATAGAACAAGTTTCATAAATTTTAATAAATTCATAATTCTTGCTAAATGTTAAAATATAGAATATAACTTAAAGTAAAATCAAACTATTAATAAAACATTTATAGAACATGAATTAATGATTAATATAATCCTATAAACTCTCTTCATAAAACCTAACATAATCATCTAAAAATCATACAAACCAAGGGAATCACTCCTAAGATAGAGTAGGATGAATAAAACCAATAAATACTTCCTTACAAATTTGGTTCAAGGCATTAGGTAGCTAGATAGTCATACATATGAGTAGCTATAAGAAAAATTCAATAGATAAAAATACACATTAAACTAATGCATGAAATAAATAGAAATCTAAATAGAAAACCAAATAAATTAAAGTAAATACACCACCATCCATTAGTCCAATCAATAACTAAAAAATTCATGAATTCGTAACTTACATTTAGCATATTGATAGGTCTATAATCCACATGTTAGCAAAATATTTTTATGTCTAGATCCCACATATTGATGAGTCTAAAATCCTTATACTATCAAGCCAATAAGTATAAAACTAATATACTATTGAATTGATGAGTTTGAAACCAATATCTTGTCAAATGTTTACTGAGTCTAAAATTGACATATTTTTAAATTGGCCAAACTAACCTAAATAATAAACCAACAAATAATAGATTCAACAAGCAATAATTGAATGGTGAAAAAATTAACCTAAATCTTCAATAAAGATAAATATATCAAACTAAATAATTTATGAGCCTAAATCTTATAATTTTCAAACAAAATGTTGATGAGCTTAAATATCACATTTGCAAACTTATTACAAGAGACCAAAGTATATTTTTAATGAAATAGTTCAAGAAAGATTATAAAACTAAAATTTCTAATGAATTAACATGCTCAAAGCTTAAAATATGTGTTTAGATGAAATTTTAAAAAATATTAAAATATTTCCAAATTAATAAAATATTAACATATTTCCAAATTAAATATAAATATCTTGCAAATATTATAGGCTTTTATAGCTACAAAAACATCAATGGTTACCAATTTCTAGTTTTTAGGTATTCTAGGAGCTATAAAATGCTACTTTTTGCCATTTTCGCAAATTTCAATTGGCCAAGAATTAAGGGTTTCTCTGCAAAAGTTGCTCAATTTTTTTAAAGTAATCTTAAAATATATTAAAATATTTATTCTAGCATTATATGTAGGTCATGATAGATCAATAATAATGCAAATTTACACCAACTAGCTCATCATTTTTACCTGTTGAAATAATATCATTCAAATTCATCCTAAGAATCACAAAGGTGAGAAAAGGCCCAAACTCATTATTCTATAGCTCAATTATTAGTAAAATTGAAAATGAAAGGAAAATATGATGAAAATTTATGAAAACATAATATAAATTTGTTAAAACATTGACTAATGTCCCATTCATGACAACACATCTTAGAAGTAGGAAATTTCAAAGGATAATATAAAAATATTCAAGTCTAAGAATTCTAAGAAGTTAACAACTATCTAAATTTACAATAAACAAAAACCTAAAATATAAAGGATCAAAAAACTAAGTTATGTTACTTAAAACTAAGAGAATTATAGCAAAGGAATCTTGTGTAGCTTTTATCTCAATGATAGGGTTCAAATCATAGGAAAAATCTTTGATCAGCAATGGGATTTATGCAAGATTTAAATTAAGATCTAGAAATACAACTTATCACAAGGCTGTAGTTGATAGCATAGATGTAATTAACTATATATGTAGATTAGGTAGTGCATATTTAATCTAATAGAAACTCCTTCTTTGGTTCAATCTCTTGGATGTTGACAAGTCTAGGAAAAAGGTTATTCTTAAGGAAAAGTTACCTAGTTTATAATCTCATCAAGGTTTGGTAGCATTGGGTAGGGTGCTCTTCAGAGCTAAATGAATAAATTGAAAATAGATTATAATTTTTAAAAATATATTTAATTATTTTTCTAACATGATTTGATACCCAGTGTTGTCCTAATGGGCATCTCCTATGAGCAAAGTTAATGGTTATGTCTAATCCCATGTTGATAAGGATGGCTAAGCCCAACTAATAATAAAGTCCATTGTTGCAAAGAATAAATAAAGAAAGATTGACCAAAGGCCTTCTATAAGCTTAAGTTACTATGAAATTAAAAATTAGAATAAAATATAAAAATATAATTTCATCAAAATATAAAAATTATTCAAATAACCATATTAAACCCAAGTAGTACCCCAAGTTCCAATGTTGTATATAGTGCCTAATACTTACTAACTTAAAACTCCAGTAAAAGGCTTTATTGGAGATGTGCTAAATTAAAAGATAATTCTAAATATCCAAAAATATTATAAATCTACTAAATAAAAGTTATAAAACTACTAGCACATGCTAGGGATATTCGAATTAATAAAATTAAAGGAAAGTAAAAGGTAGATATAACCTTATTATATTTAAAAAGTAAAAGTTCAATAAACTGAAAATAGCTCATAAAGCATAGTCAATATAGGAAGAGGGGTAACAAGCATATATATAGGATAGCAAATAAAACATCAATGGTTTAAATCATAAGTATACCAAAGGGTAAGATGTTATTTAGAAGGATTATTATAGTTGTATCCAATGAAGACATATGATAGATGTAAATGTAAATAAGGTAGAAAGGAAGATGTTTGTTCTAATAACCTAATTCTAATACAAAAGTTCATTCTCAATAAAATGGAAGAGCAAGTAATCACCTTTCAAGTGGAGACTATTATTCCTACTTCTACTTCTACCATGAATAAGGAGATCAACTAATGAAAAATCAATTGCTCTGTATTATAGTTTTTACATGATCATAGTGAAAAGAAATTGAGCATGCAATTAATGTTTGCTAATTTGGAGAGTGGTAGTAATGGAAAAATATCCATTGGAGATGATCTAATGGATTAATTCAATAATCTAGAAGTTCCTACATTCCAATGTGATAAGGACTCTACCACTACGACATAATAATTGGATGAGATCATGAGGCTATTCAAGGTGATGGACTACACTCCTATGGAGAAAATGCAATTAATATCATAAAACTTCAAAGGATCTACTAGTCATTGGTTGATTTATTTAAGTAAGACATATCATTGGAAGTATTTTAATATGTATTGGAGTGATTTGTTACTTTATTTCAATGACCCTTATATTCCTTTAGAGTACATTAAGATTAGAGTAGATGAGTTCTCTCACCTCTACTTGCAAAAATTGACTATGTTTGAGTTAGATTTAAAGTTTTTGAAAATGAGAATGTATGTAACTTATTTATATTCTAATGATAAGTCTATGCTAAACTCTTTCATTCATGGTTTTCATGCATTCATTAAGAATTAGTTTTTTTCCATTTGTCTTCAAATTTATAAGTATGTACTAATGCCATCATTGAACTACCACTATTTCCTTCTTTCTTCCCTAACAACAAGAAACTAATAATGGAAAAAGTTGTACTTAATACAAACATTTATCTACTTATTGAAATAAAAATCACAAGGCTAAGAGTTCCTTCAAAAACCAAGTTTAGGTGTTTGGTTGTTCTAGGAAACACCAAGGCCCAAATACCTCCAAATAAAGTTAGCAATTATAGGGAACTATGCATTTTGTTCTAACATTTAGTTTAAATTTTACAATATTACATTTTGGAAGTTTAATAGCTAATTATAATTTTATGAAAAGATTCAACCCCTTTTTACCATATTCTATAATCAAACAAATTTTTAGCTATATTAGGGCTACTTAGTGTACATAATCTTCATTATGTGCTATCTATACTAATCAACCTTTCATATAATGCTTAAGTGAAATTTGAAAAATGTGTTTCCAATCTTGCCTAAAGAGAAAATTCTAAGAGATATACTAAAAATAGGGAGAGATTCAATGGATTCTAAAAAGTATAATAATAAAATCACATAAAATCTTAAACATTTAGATGAGCTACTATTAACATGAGTAAACACTTTGGAAAATAAAGTTATTCAAATCAGTCAATAATATCAAAAACTACTAAACCCTTCGATCAAACAAGTAATTAAATAGTTCCAAGAGATGATTTGTAAGGCACACTATGATCTTGATCACTAGCTAAGCAACTATAACAAAATAGGAGGATAAAAATAACTCAATGAATAGAAGTAAATGAGCTAAATAAAATTCAAAATTTTAAAATATCATTGTACAAAGACTATCTAATAGTTAATTCCTCCTAGCTTTCAACCTTTCCACATGATCCTAAAACAAATTTGATCTGAGCTTTATATAATAGTCTCTGATAATTACAATCATTACAAGAGTTTAAAGTTATAGTTACATGACATTCTCCTCATAGAATTATGAACCATTAGATAACGTAGCAACTGCTAGATAAATTTTTCTCATCTCATGAAACTGGAATCCTTCTACTAATAACTACAATGTTAGTTTCTCATGATTAAGAAGAACTTGAATAGCTTGATTCATTACATCTATTTCTACACTATTAAACCCTTTGAGAATGTCCTCAATTGCTAACCTACCTAAATTTAATTTTGTTATTAAATTGGTTATTTTTCTTAGTGCATCTCCTATATTAATATAAGCCAATTCTAGATCAAGATTATTTTTTGTAATTTCATCAATAATTCCCATAACAACCATCATAATCATATCTAAAATCTCTTGTTTATATTGTGGTAGTACTTCTCTTTTCACTTAGGCTAAGTTATATAGCTCTTAGCATCTCTCCATTTCCATAAAAATACCTTTTTTCCTCTAATTTTCATAATTTATTCTTTAGTTTCTTGTACTCACTATTAGCTGTAATTAACTTCACTAATTACTTCTTTGAAGTTTGGTGGAGCTAAGTAAGAATAATCTCAAGTAGCTCCACAAAGCTTTGGAGCAGAGCTCAAGTTGTAAAGGTTACAGGATCCTAGAAACCACAATCTAAGCTTGTCAGGACCTTGTAGGGTTGAGTGGATTCTTAGCTTCAAATAACTCCATTTGGAAGCTTAAATCTTGTACATGGTGTGGTACCCTTCAAACCACATTTAAGAGCAAAAATGTTTAGAGGTATGCTTGAGAACTACCCTCCAAGTGTGGAGTACCCAAACCACATTAAATTTGGTGTGCGTGCTTGTCTTAAGAAATTTTTTATTTTTGGGAACTTATTCATCCCACCCTTCTAAGTTTAATGATCCTCAAGTGGTATCAAAGCCTGGTACTCTTCTTCATCACCATCTTTAAAGAAAGAACAATCAAGGGAAAATATTATACAAATACACCCATGTTCAATGGATTTGACTTCACCTATTGGAATGCTAGATTGCAAGGATTTTTCAAATCCATGAAGTTTGCAGTTTGGGAGTCAATCCTTGAAAGCTACACACTACCTTTCAACAACTCCACAGGGATCATTAAGCCTTACAACAAATGGATACAAGAGAAGAAAGATAAGTTCATGTTTGATTCAAAAGCAAAGAATTATTTATATTTCGCCTTGAATAAATTTGAATTTAATAGAGTAGTAGGATGTCAATTGGCCAAAGAAATTTGAAAAACCTTAGAAGCTACTTATGAATGAACCTCCATTGTTAAGCAATCAAAATTGTTAGTTTTGTAAAGTGAATATGGTAAGCTTAAAATGAGAGAAGGTGAGAAAATAGAAGATTACTTCTCTACAACAAATGATATTATTTTAACTATTAGAGGTACTAGTAAATATTTTTCTAAGAGTGATGTCATCATAAAAATAATCATAACTCTTTAATCAGAGTTTAGACCAAAAGTCACAGCTATTGAATAAATCAAAGATCTCTCAACTTTGAAAATTTAAGAGCTTCAGAGTGCTCTCATTTCTTACAAAATAAATCTCATAAGTGAAGGAGCCATCCAACAAAGACCTATTTCTCTAAATACTAACTCCAAGGAGAAGGAGCTCAAAGAGCATGATGAGGGTAGAAAAGATGAGATTGCCCTTCTCACAAGAAATCTAAAATGACTAATAATAAGGAGAAACAAAGGGAAATATTAGAAAAGATCCAATCAATACAAAGGTAAAGAAAGAGGTAAAAACATTTTGGATACTAACTTGAATTTATCTTCTATAGAATGTCAAATATGTGGAGGAAAAGGCTATATGGCTTCCAAATGTCCTAGCAATATCAGATTTTAGCATAAGAATAGATCCACTGACAAGGTGAAGAAAATCAACTTCTTTACAAGTTCGAATGATGGAAACCAAAGTGAGAAAGAAGTGGAGGATGATGCTAGAAATTCTCGTTTGATCTGCATGGCCCTTGCTAGTGATGAGATCAATTCATTAGATGATGATCTTAATGATGAAGAAAGGTTTGATCTTTTATGCAATGAACTTTAGTCTTCCAAAAATATTTCTAATAAGTTAAACAAATAGGCAAAATCTAAGGATCAGAAAATATCTTTGTTGAAGTTGACTATTTCTGATCTTACTAAACAACTCTCAAACCTAAGGACTAAGAATGAAAAGCAAACCTCATCCTTAGAATAGGCCAAAGTAGAAGTTACAGACATCAAATTAGTAAATGAAAGATTGGTTAAGGGAATGGAATCTTTTTGGATGATGCTAGGACAAGGAAGAAGTCCACATGATAAGAGTGGTTTGGGATGTTACATCCAAGAGTAGTCATCTTCTACAAATCCATCATAAACATATGATCCTTTAAAGGAAAAAGATAGTATACCAAAATTAGCTGAAGCTCCTATCCACAAAAATGATCCTAGAAGGTTTGGTCATCCTAATCACTCATATTACCATAGGAGGATTAGGTCTCGTTATTATCATAAAATAGGACATAAACCATGGAATTGCAATCTCAAGAACTATCATATAAATAACTGGTCATATCATAGAACTGCATGGTCTTATCAAAGTGAATCAAGAAACAATTTCTTGTAGCATTTGAGGAAAGTTAGGATGTTAACTCAATAGAACAAATGAACTAAGAAAGAATGGAGAATTAAAAGGCAAGAATAGGGCAATCAAGATACTCTAAAAAGAAATTCGTAACAGAAAGCAAAGCCTTTGACATTGAAGAAGTTTAGTTGAGAAAGAAGTTCTCAAAAGAAGAAACTCCTTCTCTAGCTCTTTAAGTACCATTACTTTTCAATAGAATAAGAGGTAAGTATATGTAAGTTTTTATTTTTGCAAGTATCTATTAAGACTATAGTCCATTAGCAACTTTTCTCAAACCCTATCCTATTTTTGGAAAGATATCTCTCCAAAATCAAAGACATCTCCTCATAAACAAAGAAGTATTAATGATTTTTATTGCTTTATGTAAAAGATGTCTAGTTCATCTAAAAGACATCTACTTGTGTTTTGAAAACATAGATAAGACATCTTCCCTTTGTAAAATACATCTTATTTTTTGTTTAAAGTCCTTATTTTCCTCAGCTACTATTGTATTCTTTCATTTAACCTCACAAAGATGACTAGGGATCCACCATCTATAACAGTTTTTTAAGAGATGGCCCATAAGAAGGATGGAACATCTAGGGTGTCTCTAAAGAAGAAATCTAGAGGAAGTACCAGTAGCATGCCATCTACTTACACATCCTAATTTGACAATGCAAGTGCACGACATAGGTTTGCGGCCACTCAAATCACTAGCATCATTGCTAAATATTCTCTATCTTTCCCTACCCATAGACAAATTACATTGATGGATTACTTTAAGGGTTTGAACTAGGGCTCTTTCACTATAATGAATTTTCTTGTTCCTAAAGTATTAATTAGATAATTCTATTGCAATATTGTTATTACAAATGTTGTTGTTGGAGCATTCACTTCCATGGTTGGGGATCTTCTCATTGAAGTCTCTCACCTAGTTGTGAATGCAATCCTTGGGTTCTCTAGTACTAATGTCTTCTGGGTGATCTTTGATACCATGTAGGACATTTATTCAAATGGTATCATGCTCATAGCATTTGAATAATTTTTTAATGTATTGTTTTGAAAAGATGTCACCGAGCGTNAATTTTTTAATGTATTGTTTTGAAAAGATGTCACCGAGCGTGAGCAAGAGCGGATCCGGCAACAGGAGCTCCTTGCCGAGGCGGCCCGGGCCCGCCTCATCGATGAGGTTCGGGCTCAGGTTCGGGAGGAGCTCTCGCAGGAGGCGGCGGCCCAGAAAAGACGCAAGCTTGAGGAGAGGACGGAGTAGGAGCGGCTGCAGGTAGAGGAGGCCCAGAGGCAGGTCCAGCTTGACCGCGCCCACGGACATAACGCCCGGCGGTGGCTACGGGAGGGGCGGTGCCCATACTTTGTTTTGGGCATTAGCTGCGAGTGCTCCTGGGTGGAGCTCAGAAGTCACATCCTCCGAACTTCAGCGCGGTACCACCCCGATGCAGGGTGCTCGCAGGAGGACAGGGGTCGGCGCGAGTCGCTTATGCAGGGCATCCAGCAGGCGGCTAATTTTGTGGATACGGAGGATCATCGGAATACCCTCGATATCCTCCATGAGCTGGAGCACCCAAATTGCACCTGTAGGCGGCTCCCGACTCGCTCGTAGGCGGTTGTTCCTGGTGGGGGGGGGTCTCCGTTGTTGGGGGGTCGCCCCCCCTCTGGGTGTTTTGTGTCGGCCTGCCTCGGTTTCCTCAGTTTTGGCTGGATGTTTGTCTGTCCTTTTGGGTTGTTTGGGGCCCGGGGGCCCCCCCTGCTGCGGGGCTTCTTGGCCCACCGCCTGTCATTTCCGTGTAATCTTTGTAACATAGTTTCACTTCTTTAATACAATCCCGAACTCTTTCTCAAAAAAAAAAGATGTTACATTTGATAGAGGTCATGTTGAGAGAAACTTGGTGATTCCTAATGCTTCCACCTTGTCTTTCGCTATATTATATAACATTATGGTAAAAGGGGTAAGTTATAGTTATCTGCTACCACCCTAGGACTATGTGCTTTATTGTCTTCTCACAAGACTACCATTAGATCTAGGGTTTTCTATTGCAATAGAAAATATTGATTTCTAGAAAAAACTAAGGATTTTCAGCCATAGGGAGCATCAACCCCAAATCCCCTAGGGCCTTCGCAAGAAAAAATGGAATTCAGGATGTCCAAGAGAGTCTAGTAGATTAGCCAAGGAGTTAGGAGGGTGCAAAACAAGGGTGTAAAAAAATTATAAAAATATTAAAATCTATGAAATGATGCACTCAAAAATATAGTAATTATTTCTTAAATTGTACAAAAAATGAAATCATAAAATTTATTAAATAAACAGAGAATGAGTTCAAATATGTGTACAAAATTGATGCCTAAGAAGGGAAGCAAAGGAGGGTTCACTTGGGTAGGGGTTTAGAGTCCATTGAAGCCATGATCAACTCCATGATTTGGTATCTCTACTACTCCTAATGATATCAAACTTCCTTTATTTCTGCCTTAGATATATAACAATGGTTGATTCTTGGGGTTACAAAAATGTGTAGGATTGGAATGGCCAAAGTACATGACATTGGTATTTGATGATCCCAGGGGGGTGATGTTGACATCCAAAGCTAACAAATCTAGAGGGGTATTAATAGGCGGTAACAAGTTTCAAGGGTTCCATGCTACTAGGACCAAGAAGCTACATTTTTTCTAAGGAAGTAAGAGCTCTTCAATGCCAAGGATGCTAAACTTCCAAAGTGTGGAACCTTGACATAGTGCCATGATATGGTTTTTATAGGGTTATGGCCATGATTTTTGTTGCAAATTGGCTACAAATGGCTAACTTACTGATTGAAAATTGGCTGAAAAATTTCTAAAATTGCTAGCAAATTACTGAAAATTAGCTACCAAATTACTGAAAATTAGCTTCCATGTTCATGGGGTAGGTGAGGCTCACCCCCCATGCATCATAGCTCTCTACCCCTTCTACACTATCTAACCCCCTCCTCTCCTTGCTAGCGAATCCCATTCCACTAGGGGGAAGAGTGTCAATGTTTGAGGGGGATGGATGGTCAACTTTGGGGGTGAGGGTTAATCCCATATGGGCTAGGATATACTCCTTTCCATGCTAGTGGTAGGTGAGTTCTACCCCCCTTGCACTCCTCAATGCTAGCCTTTAAGTTTCCTAGTTGGATCACCCCCTGCAAGGGGTGTGTTAACGTAGATAAACGTATACCCCCCATAAAACCAATCAAATTATCATTTTTTGCATTCCAAATTTATTTTTGACTTTCCCAAGCCCAAATATAGACACTATGTGACTATTTTCACTTGGAAAATGATGTTTTGGTTACTTATGAAGCATTTTGCAGCCCCAAAAGTACCAAACATGTGAGATTTCCCTTTATGGGTTACAAACTCCACATTTACAATAAATTATTGTGTTGGGTTTCATAGGATAGGTTTAAAAAGGTTTTAACATGTAAATTTGATGGTGTTTCATTGCCTCCTCTTTGTTAGTGTCTAGAGGATTGACTCAAGAGGCACCATCAAAGAATACAAAACACAACTACATGTCCACCACTAACATCCATTCTTCACGCTTGATCCAGTGATGTCAAATCATGTCAAAGAGTGATTGTGATGATGGGGATTGGGCTATGATGGAGGAATGGTAGTGGTAGTTAGGAAGATGATCATGGAGGATAACAATTTATTTCAAATGTTGTCTCCATGATTGTAGCATGGTATTGGTATATTTTGAAGTGCTAGTCACTTGGCAAATGCATTTTTGAAATCAACCACTTTGCTCCAATAGTTCTTTGACCATTGGGCTTTTAGGTTTCTTGGGCATTTTTATCCTTCAAAATTTTCTCCTCCACACACCCCCCCCCCAAAACCTCCCTCCCCTTTTTTGGGGTGAAACCTTCATTGGATCTCATTGTAGGGGTTAGTTTAACATAGTTTTCCCATCAAGTGAGTTGCATTACACTTAATGGAATTGAGAGTTATCCCATTGTATGAGATGTGTTACACTTGATGGAATTAATGGTTTTACCACTAGATGAATTATGTTACATTCAAGTGAACTTGAAGATGAAGCATGCTAAGGATATATCATATAGCTATAGTGCATGAATAACAAACATAGGCCAACATCATTGCTTATGGTAGGGAAGGTCATCATCAAGCTACAGGGTTGGGCTCATGGAGTGATGTTAGACAGAGAGCAATGATACAAGTATTTTTGACATAGTAGGAAAAACTCACCAAATGTTGCACATTGAGGTCATATGTTGATTTGCTACTATAATGAGTTGCACCCTTGCAATAGCCCTAGGCTTCATCCTAGAAACATAACTCCAAGAGGATAAGAAAACTAAGCAAACAAAGAATGTTACAACATTACAATGCATATATAGACCACATGGAGAATAACATAAGTCATCTAAATGGCAAATTTTTCTAGTTTAAGGCTATGATGGATCATAGTACTAGTTTTAGGCCCTGGTATGGTATGAGTCTACCAGTTTTAGTCCCTGGTATGCTATGAGGCTACCAGTTCTAGGCCTTGGTAGGCTATTTCATCAATTTAAGGCCTTAGAAGGCCATGATGTCAGTTTAAGGCCTTGTTAGGCTATTCTAGAGTAAGCTCCTTTGTTGATGACCATCAACTACATGTAATATGGCTTTAGATAGGAATGATTGGCTAGATTGGCTAGCTCATTCCCATCCCTATCAGGTACCATGAATGCTCCATTACCATAGGCTTTGGTGACTAATAAGGGCCCTTTCCAATTGGCTAAGAATTTATCCACATTCTCACATATGGCTTTGAGGACTAGGTCACCTTCCCTGATAGTGTTTGATGAAAGCATGTGCTTGCATGTGTTGCTTCTCTAGTGAGTCTAGGGCCAGTGTCCACAACTCCTTATTTTTCTCATCATTGATGAAGTTATTCAAGGCTTCCCAAAGTGATGGGATGTGTAATTCAAGAGTCAAAAATAGCTTCAAAACCATAATCTAGCCTATAAGAGGTTACTCCATTTTCCATGTTATAAGTCGTTCTGTAAGCCCATAGCACATGGACAAGTCACTCATGCCATTTTTATCTGCTATTATTGAGCATCTTCTTCAGAAAATTTATAATGGCCTTGTTGCTTGCTTCTACTTGTCTATTGGCCTAGCGATAATAAGGAATTAAGAAAGAATGCTTAATGCCCAGGTTGTGATAGAAATCTTTGGTTTTGTGGCTACTAAATTGTGGTCCATTATCAATAACTATGGTCATGGGTATGTGAAAACAAGCTACAATGTTATTTAAGATAAATTTGCAAACTTGTTTAGATGTTGTCTTCTGTAAGGAAATAGCCTCAACCCACTTTGTAAAGTATTCAATTATAGTGATGATGAAGCTATGACCTATGAAAGGCTTGGGTGCTCTAGGTCCAATGATATCTAGCACTCATCATTGAAATGGCCAAGTGATTCAGATAGTATGCAACTTTATCAATAGTACATGTATGAGATTACTATGTCATTGGCATGTGTCACAACACTTAACCTTTTACATGCAATCACTTTCCATATGGGAGCAATAGTAACCTAACTACCTAATCTTAGTGACCATAGCTCTTGGTCCTATATGTCCTCCACAAACACCTTTTTGGACCTCCTCTAGGACTATTTTGGCTCTGATTTTTCCTAAGCACATTAGTAATCTACCATCATAGGATCATTGACATAAAATTTAATCACCTATGATGACATATTACTTCAATATTTTTCACATAGCATCCTTTTGGGTGAGAGTCAAGCCTTACGAAGACTCAATATGCATAAGGTAAAAGTTGATATCATCGTACCACTCCCTAGTAGGAGCAATATCAACAATGGCTATAAAGGTATCCTCAATGTTTTGGATGATGGAAATAACATAGTTAATGGTTAAGGTGGGAAACTTACTGTACAAACTTGGCATCACACTAAGAGCTAATATTACAACTGAATTAGCTATGGCATTCTTGTTCCAAGCTAAATGCTAGATATCAACATCTATAAACTATTGTAACAATTGTTTCCTTAGGTCACAATATGGTTGTAAGTGTTTGAATCTATACACTTAGACATCCATTACTTGTTTAAGCACAAGTTGGAAATCACCTTTGATCATCAAGCATCGAATTCCTAGGTCATGAGCTACCATAATTTCCTTGATCAAGCTCTTGTACTCCACTATGTTATTAGTACACAGGAACTCAAAACAATAGGTGAAAGATTGGATTTGACTAGATGGGAACATGATGATGGTAGTAGCACTAGGCCCATGTGCAGTTGAAGCTCAGTTAATATGCATGATTGCCTTATAACCCTCAAGCACTTGGCTAACAATACTAATATGCTCATTAGGGAAATCAAGATCTATGGTTGCTTGGTCATCAACAAGTAAAACTATGAGTTGTATGACTATAGCTTGACCTTTGGTTAAGGATTGAGAAATGTAGTAAAGGTCAAACTCCACAATTATGGCTTTCCATTGGGCTATGTAGCTACTCTCATAGATATTGGTTGTTATGGCTTTGAGCATGTTATCTTTACAAATGACATTATCTTGGCTTCTATAGAGTTAATGTCACCACTTATTTAATGAGAAGACTAGTGCTAGATAATACTTCTCCACTTCAGTGTATCAGGTTTCATGGGTAAGTAATGCATGGCTAAGATACTATATAGTTATTTCCCCTCTATCATCTCATTTTTGATAAAGTAGAGAGGCAATGAATGTGTTAGAGATGGCCAAATAGATGTAAAAAGCTCTACCTTCTTATGGAGGATAAACCATTGTTAGTTGTGTCAACTCTTGCTTATGGTTTTCAAAGGCCTCTTGGCATTAAGTCACCAACTCATAGTGAATCCCTTTTTTAAGAAAGTGTTGCATGGGCTGTAATTTATCCATAATCCTAGTGATAAGCTTATGAATAAATTGCAATCTACCTCGAAATCCTCAAAGCTCATTAAGGTTGGTAGGCCCTACTAATTTGGATATGGCTTTAATCTTATCAAGATCGATACGTATCCTTACTTTAGATACTACAAAGCCAGGAATCTTGCTAGTCTTGAAACCAAACACACATGTCTTAGGATTGAGCCTAAAATCATATTTAAGGCACCACTTAAGCACAAGATCTAGGTCATTAGCATGGGTACTAGCCTTCTTGGACTTGATAGCTATGTCATCCATGTAATCATTAAGAAAACCTAACATGTAAACACTGAAGATATAAGTCATGGCTCATGGATAGGCTGCTATTGCATTCTTGAGGCCAAAAGATATCATAGTATAGCAAAAGGTTCCCCAATGGGTCATAAAGGTTATGCTAACTTAGTGCTTTAGGTTGATCCTAATTTGTTTGTATCCTAAGAACCCATCCACAAAGGACAATAAGGCATGCCCAGCCATGAGATAAATAAGATGATCAATACTAGGCAACAGGAAGTCATCCTTAATGGTTTCTTTATTTAGATCTTAGAAATTGATGCAAATATAGATACTACCATTTTTCTTAGGGACAACCACTATGTTGGAAACCCATTCTATGTAGTTGATAGCCCTAATCAAACCAGCTTGACAGAGTTTTGAGATCTCATCATGAATTTCCAAGGCTAAATTGGGTCTTATCTTATGTACTTTTTGCTTAATTGCTTTCATGCTAGAATCTAGTATGATGTTATGCTATACTAAGTGATGGTCTAAACCTTGAATATCTTCATATGACCAAGCAAAGGCCATAATGTTGCCTTGTCGAGGCTTGGTGATGTCTGAAGCCTATTGAGATTCTTGTGAGGAACTTAGTTTAAGGGTTTTCTCCTCACCATTATCTGTCATGAAAGGAACCTTATCTAGAGAGTCCTTGGTTATGTCACCTACCTATAAGTCAAAGGTTTTGACTAGGCTTTTAGGCCACTCTAGAGGTTTTCATATTGGGACTATGTAGTTGACAAGGCTCCTAGGGTCAAGATCTAGGCAATTAGGGTTAATATATCATTTTACATAACCATGAGTTGCATTTAAGCTCAATAGTAGATTGATTAGCTTCTAGGTACTCATACTTTAATCCTACACGTTAACCAAAAGCATATTAAGTGAAACCTAAGTAAAAATGAATAAACAATGCTAAAATGCTATAAAAATCATGCAAATACATGTTATTCTAGTGCAAAAAAGGTCACCCAAGGATATAAAGCAAGCAAACAAAATGTAACAAAGCCAAATAGAGGTTAAACATAGTGGAAATACTAGAAGTAAGGCTAAAAATGGCCAATAAGGATAATGGTTTTTCCACTTTTGGCCTTGATGGGCCATGATGCCAGTTTAAGGCCATAGTGGGCAAAGGTCACAAGGTACCAAACAATGGTTAGGGAAGGTAAAACTTGACTATTTAAGACAAAACAAAGGTAAATAAAATAGATAAAGGAAGTATACGACTATGTGAAGGCTACAAGAAGGTAATAAGGGTCAATTATGCAACATAAGGTCAGAAAACAAGTTAAACATTAGGTAAAGCATGCTATCTATGGTCATACATGGCTAATTATACATCAAAAGGTGATGGGTTTTGCTAGTTTTAGGCCTTGGTGGGCCAAGGTTTAGGACTACAAGGCTATTAGATGGGTTTGAACATTAGTCAAGGTTGTTTTTGGGCTGTTTGGGCCTAAAAGACAAGAGTTTTGAAGCTTCTATGCTAAGACCCCCTTGCTTCACTAGTAAGCTCCCCCCTTTAGGGGGTATCTTAGTGTGGAGAATTTGAAGGGGCTACGTTTTGATGGATTTTTATTACTTTTTGTCATGCATATGCATTTGTACGGTTGTTGCTACTGTTGGGCATCATCCAAGGACAAAACTTGTTAATTTTAAGGTCATTTTATTGATTTCTTATGTTAACCCCTTATTTTCACATTGAGCCCCCCATCCAAGTGGTGTCTTAGTGTGGAGGACTCTAAGGGATTTATTTTTAAGAAATTTTGATTAGTTTTGGATATGCATGTACATTCCTAGGGTTGTCAAAGATACTAAGCATCACTAAAGATCAAAGGTTGTTAGTTTTGAGGCTTTGCGATCAAGTTTAGGAATTACCCCCTTGTTTCCATGTTGAGCCCCTCCTCCAAGGGGTGTGTTAGTGTGGAACACTCTAATGGATTTATTTTTTATGAATTTTGATTAGTCTTACATATGCATGTGCATTCCTAGGATTGCTGGTGCTATTGGGCATCACCCAAGGCCAAAAATTCTTAATTTTAAGGCTATTTATTGATTTTTTTTAAATATACCTCCTTATTTCTACATTAATCCCCCCATCCATGAGGGTGTGTTAGCATTGGGAACATCAAGGAGCTAACTGTTGATAAATTTTAACCAGTCTTAGACATTCATGTGCATTCATGGGGTTGTTGATGCTACTGGGCATCATCCAAGGCCAAAACATGTCAATTTTAAGGTTATTTTATTTATTTGTTATGTTACCCCCTTGTTTTCAGATTGAGGCACCCCCCTGCTCCCCCCTCCCCCCCCCCCCCCCCCCCCCCCCCCCCCCCCCCAATGCAAGGGGATGTGTTAGTGTGAAAGACTCCAAGGGGCTAACTTTTGATGAATTTTGACCAATCTTGGACATGCATGTGCATTCCCAGGGTTGCTAGTGCTGCTAGGAATCACCCAAGGCCAAAACGTTGTTAATTTTTAGGTTATTTTATTGGTTTTTTATGTTACCCTATTGTTTCCATGTTAAACCCCTATTCCAGGGTGGTGTGTCAACATGTGGAACTCTAAGTGGTTAATTTTTAATGAATTTTGACATGTCTCAAGTATGCATGTGCATTCTTAGGATTGTTGGTGTTGCTAGGCATTACCCAAGGTGAAACCTTGTCAATTTCAAGGTCATTGTATTGATTTTTTAAAGTTACCTCCTTATTTTCATGCTAAACCCCCCTCTAGGTTTGTGTTTCAACATGGAGGACTTCAAGTAGTTTATTTTTGATAGATTTTGATCAATCTTGGACATGCATGTGCATTCTTGGGGTTGTCAAAGCTACTGGGCATCATCCAAGATCAAAAGCTATTAGTTTTATGGTTTTTTGATTATGTTTTTGGGTTACCCTTTTACTTCCATGCTAACCCTTGCGCCCGCCCANCCCCCCCCCCCCCCCCCCCCCCCTCTCTCTAGGAGCTGTGTTAGTGTGGAGGATTCCAGAAGGCTAATTTTTGATAAATTTTAATTAGTTTTGGACATGCATGTGCATTCTTGGGGTTACCAATGCTACTGGACACTATCCAAGATCAAAAGTTGTCAATTTTAAGGGTTTTTAAGTCTATTTTCAAGCTTATTACATTTTTTCCACACTAAGCCTCCACTCTACAAGGGTGTGTCAATGTGGAAGACTTCAACGGAATAATTTTTGACAAATTTTAATTAGTTTTGAACATGCATGTGCATTCCTAGGATTGCCAGAGCTACTAGACACTACCCAAGATCAAACGTTATCATTTTAGAGGTCATTTTATGGATTTTCAAGGTTACATGCTTGTTTCAATGCTAAGCCCCTACTCCAAAGGGGTATGTTATTGTGGAGGATCCCAAGGGGTTGATTCTTAAAAAATTTTGATCAATTTTGGGCATGCATGTGCATTCCCAGGGTTACTAGAGTTGTTAGGCATCACCCAAGATCAAAACTTTTCAGTTTTAAGGTTGTATTTAGGTTTTTAAGGGTTACCCTCTTATTTCCATGGTAAACCCTACCTCTAGAGGGTATGCTAGTGTGGAAGACTCCAAGGGATGCATTTTTGACAACTTTTGATCAATTTTGGGCATGCATTTGCATTCCTAGGGTTGCAGAGCTACTAAGCATCACCTAAGATCAAAACTTCTTATTTATAAGCTTATTTTTAGATTTTTAAGGGTTACCCCCTTTTTAACACATTGAGGCCACCCATCCAGGGGGTATGTTCGAATGGATACTCAAATGGCTTGATTTTTGATGAATTTTGATTCATTTTGGCCATGCATGTGCATTCCCAGAATTATTGGAGATCTTGAACATCATTCAAGATTAAAACATGTTAGTTTTAAGGTTTTTAAGTTAATTTTCAAGGTTTTCCCCTTATTTCCATACTAAGCCCCCCTATAGGGGGTATTTCAACATGGAAGTCTTTAACAAGCTACTTTTTGACATATTTTCATCAATTTTGAGCATGCATATGCATTCTTGGATTTGTTGGAGTTGCTAGACATTGCCCAAGATTAAAAATTATTATTTTTAAGGCCATTTTATTGATTTTCAAGGTTATCCCCTTGTTTCCTTGTTGAGGACCCTCTTTAGGGCATGTGTTAAAGTGGAGGATCCCAAGGGGCTAATTTTTAACAAATTTTGATCAGTTTTTGGCATGCATGTGCATTCCCAGGGTTGCTAAAGCCACTAGTTATCACCAAAGATTAAAATTTGCTAATTTTAAGGCTTTAAAGTTAATTTTTGTGGTTGCTCCCTTATTTTCACACTCATCCCCCACTCCAAGGGGTAAGCTAGGAGGTATGAACAAAGGGGATGAGAACCGAATGGAATTATCAACTACCAGAGGTTACAGAGGGGAGAAAAGGCTCTCAATGCAAGAGCTATGGTTACTAGAGGTTGGCGAAGAGTATTTTGATGTTATAGTTCTTTAAAATTCATGTTGGCTGCACACTAGATGGCATGCAAGGGGGGTTTGCCAACATGGATTATGATAAAAAGTTGCAAGTTGGCTTGATTGACTGCAAGAGACAGGCTATTGGATATAGTATAGTGATCAAACATTGTAACTAAGTGGTCAATTTATGGAATATTGTGTCACTTCACATCCATCCATGCCAAGGTTAAGGTCCTTATCAAAGATGAGGCTTACCCCTATTGTGAAACCACCAAATCAAAAAATTTATGACCATTTTTGACTAGGTTTTCCAAGGTTTAGGGATGATTGGAAGTGACTGGATAGGCTGTTGGTTATGTGGGCCTCTTTGGGGGTAAGATTTGGGTGTGATGCTTAGTGGGGGATATGAATGGTGATTACTCCCCCTTTAGTCCATATTGAAACCCTCACCCCAAGTAGGGGTAAAGCAAGGTGGACACCTAGGGTGACTATTTTAGAAAAGTTTAACCCCTTTTCAAAGCTTGAGGTTCAATTGTGCAAGTTGAAATTAGTAAAAATGGAAAGAAAGTTAGCTTTTATGATTTTGAGGGATGAAAGGCATGCATCCAAGTTGGGAATGATATCCCTAATGTTGATGCATGACAGTTAAGGCTTGGGTATGGTTCTATGCATTAAAGGGATCAAAACCCCAACATTGACATAGTTACTAATCAAAAAAGTAGCATGTGTGAGGGAATAGGGTGTGGGCCATGGTTTTACAAATTTTAAAAATAAAAAATTAAGAAGAAACAAAGGTATTTTATATTTCTCCCCAACCCTCACCCCCACTGCTCCCCACTTTAGACTTTAGTTTATGTGGAGTTTCCATACACAAAATTAGCAAGTAGGGATTTGGGATGGAAACTTTAGGTTTTCAAGATTTTTTAATGTTAAAACAGACAAAAAATCATCAAAAACCATTATTTCATTAACCAATGTAGTGGATGAGAGCCATGGCATCCATTTCTATACCTGATCTTGTGGAATCTTAGTGTTGAAGCTTCTCCTCTCTCTCTTGGCTAGCGTTGAGGCTCTACCCTCTTTAGAACTCAAGCCTTCTTCCGATGTTAAGCATCATCATGAAGCAAAACAACAAGAATCCACAAATCCAAGTGTTAGATGAGGCAACCAAAAGGATCTCTACCTTTCCCAACGTCATTTCCATCCATGCAACCTCCTCATCAGTTCCAAAGTAGGCCATTCTTTGCCTTTCTCATAGTGTTCTAACCATTTTTGTTGTTTGCTATAGGTGGTAACAAGATATGTTTCTCAAATCTAGTCAAACGAAGTTGATAAAATTAAATTTTAGCAAAATCCTATGTCATATTTTGGCTGTTTTCATGTGGATCTAGAGTTATTTTGCTATTTTCACCTTGGTAAATAAGAGTTTTAAAACTAGGCTTGCTTTTTCAAGTGCTTTTTCTAAAATCTCATGTTGAAGCAATTTCACTTAGATTTAGGGACAAGGACACATTAAAATTAAATTATAATGGTATCCTACCCCTTATTTTGGTGTATTTTTTGATTGGTTGATGTTGATTTGGCTATTTTTGTTATAAACTATGGCTACATAATGCCAAATTTGTGTTTTTTTTATGCTTTTTGTTTCAAAAAAGCAAGTTTTGTTGTGTATCTGTTATCAAAAGAATGGCTTACGTTTTGGAAAATTTAATTTTTTGAGTTTTTATTATTGTGTTAAAGGTTTGTAATGGCTATGGTCCTGTTTAATTTGGAGTTTGGAGTTATATTGATAAAGTTATGGCTATTTTAGTTTGGTTGTGCAATTAGGGGTTTGTGCCCTTTTTCATATTTTCATCAAAATTAATAATTTTTTTTTGAAAATATGGATAGAGTTTTGAATTTTGATTATGTATGGGTGCATTCAAATAGTGGTAGAATGAGTCCATTTGGAGCCTAAATAAATTTTTAGTAAAATTTTTTCTAACCTTGCACAAATGGTGGTTGATGGTGACAACTATGTTTTTGTATTTCTTATTATGTTTTATGTAAAAATGGTTACATGTTTCTAGTTGCAACGATCATGGCTATAAAGTTCCTATTTTTAGGGTTCCTTCCATTGTGGAATCATTGAAATTAGGGCTAATATGATTTTTTATGAATTTTGTAATAAGGCTATGTTAATTGGTCTAAATTTGGTTGTAGCACTTTACCTATTTAAGGATGGATGTGGTTGTTATAGTTGGAATTTTCAACCTCCATGCTTCTAGGAATTCTTCTATTTATAAATTGTAAATTTTTTGTATGTTTTTTAAAGAAATGAGCTTTTTACTATTTGTAGTAAGTTTCTTCTTATTTATGCCTATTATGGTCACTTTTTCTATGTTTTGATGCTTTTTCTAAATTAATGCATGTTTTGAACTAAGGCATAATGAGAGGTTGTAATAATATATTCATTTTCAATGAATTTTCTTAAGAAAATTTAAACCAACATCCTAGAGCCTTTTATGGAAGCTAATTTTAGCCCCAACTATGATGTGTAAAATTTGTTAAGAAATTCTAAGTTTTGAAATGTTGTGTTAATGTTGTATTTTTTATTCTTTTTTCCCTATAGGGTCTTGATGAAGCCAATGCTCATTGTGATTGAGCTCCTTGGAATTTTTTTCTATCTTAGTTAGCCTACAGACCATACTCCTCTTCTTTACTTGTCATTGGAGAAGATGTTAGCATGGTTCCACCTAGGGCCAAGGGATTTCCTTGCCTACCTTCTCCAGCACTTTAGTGTGATGATGTTGTCTAACAATATGGCTACAATCATCATGGGGACTTTGTTTCCTGGGTCCACATTCTTTCTTGCTTGATTTATAATCAATGGACCAGAGATCTGAATAGTAGGAGAATTTTCGGATTTCATCAGTCCACAGTACCTTTCAAATATCTGGAGCATGCTAGAGTATTCATGATACAACATGAATAATACTCTAATGGTGTTGCAAAGATTCCATTCTTTATTCTAAAATCCTCTATGAATTGTGTACCAATTATAGGGGTAAGCATGGTTGTTAAGGTTTTTGTATTTTGGTCTTCTCTCTACTAACCTGTTGGTTTCACACATATCTTGTAGGTGTATGATCAATGATCAAACCTTGGCTATAGTCAATACTAAATTAATCAAATTCACCAAGGGCCCCAAGATTACATATGTCATTTTTGAATAGCTAATAGGGGAGTTTGATGAATACCCAACTAAAGTTGACCGTATTTCCAAGAAGTTTGTGGCTGCCAAAATAGCACATAGTTGGTGGGTAGCCACTAAGGATATCAAAGATATGGATATTACTACTGGAACCTCTCAAAAGCTTCTTCAAGCAAGAAGAATAAGAGTGAGAAATCAAGTACATTATTATGCTAAAGGCTTTATAGTTGATTAGGATAAAATATTTTTATGGCCAAAACATAATTGTATTGATACCTAACACTTGTCTTTTATGTATAAGACCTTGCATTCCTATAGATGTTATCATACCCCTCGTTGGACATTCTATAGAGAATCTCATTGTAAAGTTTAGTGAGGTGGAACCAGCATAGGAATGGCTAAGGGAGAATGCATCTAAAGACATTTAAGAAAACATTTCTTGTGCAAGTTTGCTTCAGATCTTCATGGCATCTAATCTTGTCATACCTTCTATAGAGATGCTAAACATCATCAACTCTTTTGATGAAAAAGTTGATGTATTCTACACCACAGTACAAGGCCTATCCATTGCTATTACCATTAGTACATCTACCTTCCACAACTTATTTGGTGTTCCCTCTAATGAGATATCAGTTGCCACCAAAACAATGAAAGAGGTAGGCCACTGTGTAGAAGCTGAGGAATGGCTTGGTGCTACTAAGGGCCACTCGAGTCTTACTTGTAGTAGCTTTACAAATCATGATGTAAAAGAGTCTTATTCCTTATTTAGATCTAGGATATTTCCTAAATTTTTGTCACAAAAGAAGGTGATTGATGTTGCATGAGGATGGATTTTCAAGAAAGTTATGATAGAGGTGACTCATTTTAACTAGGCTATTTCCTTAGCTACAAGCCTCAAAGAGAAAATCCTTGAAATTCATGTAAACTCTTTCAAAATAGTCCACATGCACGATGCATTTTTTTTTAGGATACTTATAGAGGTTTGTAGAATTTTTGGTGATGAGGAGAGGTGGATCATGGGTGTGCCAAAACCCGCGAAAACACTCTAGGCCCTGGATAAAGCATCTTTATCCAACCTTGAGGGCCCAAAACCAATTGAAGGATATGAAATATTCACTATCTATGACCACCAAGGATCTTAATGTCAATTGGTGTGAATTCCTTAATAGCACAAGTAAGGTACCTCTTACGTTTCTAGAAAACATTACTAGGGCCCAACAATTATGTGACAGAGCTACTAAAGCAGCTAAGGCTAGCCTAAAGAGGCCTATAGAAGAAGCACCACTAGCAACAAAGCCATCCTTCAAATAAAAGATTGTCTCGAAGATCCCACTTGGACCACGAAGTTCTAGGTATTCTTCAAGTATTTCTGCTTTTCATGTGGCTATTTTTTTAATGTTTTTGTTATAAGGCTATTCATGTTAATTTATCTAATGGTTTATGGCTACATATCAATGGTGGAACTTGATAGCCCAAGTTACCACTATAGAAGAAGAACAAAGGCAAGAATAAGAGGCACATAGGTGTGCCAAAGAAGAGGAGCAAAGGTGTAGGACTATGGAAAAGGAAAAGTAGAGGTGTGTAGAGGAGGCACTCTTGCAACAAAATATGGGTGATATTGATGCCTTGTTCAATGGGTCAGTTCCTGGGGAACTCCTAATCAAAATCCCCAATGATGATGAAAACGATCATGAGAAGAAAGTGTAGAGCATAGGTATACTTATGCTCTACTTGTTATTTCTTATAGTTTTATGTTTGATTTTAGAGTTCTTACTTATCCAACAATTGCTATGCTTATCATAATTACTGAGCCAATAACAAAGGCTCTTGTATCTAAGTTTTGCATGAAACTATGGAAAAAGGTCCTAGACAAAATAAAATTCATGCATGAGATGGAAAAGAACACTATTGGTTTTTTGCAATAGGTTTCATCCAAAATTGATACAAACTATGCTTTTCTATGCCTTAGTCATTTGTGAAACACCATCAATTTTGGGCCCTTGTGACTCGACATTAGATTTGTTCAAGCATTGAGACCTAATCAAAATTTCTCCAACTATGGTGTCATGTTGGGCCTCATAGAAAGCATGGCACCCTGGAAGTCCTAATGTCTACAAAGCATTTTCTGAGCTTGTCTGCTATACTCCTCAGCATAGCTAGTGTAGCATCCATTTTCAAGGCCAGTTTTCACAAAAGGAACACTAAGTGTGGATTAAAAAATTTGGCAAATTTTCTATCTCTATTTTCTCTAGCTTGCCCAACTTGACACATGTCCTGGTTGCTAGTCCACCTTAATGCTAGGCTACGAGTTGCCAAAAATGTTCAAGATGGACAAAATAGTTTGGCAAATTTTCTATGTTTGAACTTGTTATGCTCCACTATGTTGCACAGTGTAGATAGCATAGGAAGCCATGCAGGGCTAAAATTTTCCTGAGTGTTGAACTAGACATAGAAGGTGCATTTGGCAAGTCTTTGACCTCCAAGGCTAACATGATCAAGGTCCCATGGAAAAGCATGATGAATTATGTTAAAATTTTCTCAAAATAAGGTGTTACACTATGCTACGATGTGTAGCATGGCAAAATGTAGTAGAGGTGCTAGTGCCAAAAGTTGCCTAGAATGAAACTAGGAGATATCAAGCACTCTCAACATGAAAGATGTACTGGCTAGTTGCTGAATTTGCTTGCCTTGCTAAATCCCAAAGTGACATCTTTAGTTTTTTTGACAAAATTCATGGAAAATGATTGCTATGCTCTACTACACTATGTAGTGTAAATAGCATAGCAGGCCAAAACTGCAATACTTTCTAAGTGTTCACACCACGCTTCATTATGCTGGGTAGTGTAGATAGTGTAGCACTTGGAAAATGTCTTTGAATGCCTTCCAAGAGTGCCCAAAGCTCATAATCAACCTTCATTCCTACTCCAACATCTCTTTGATAGCAAATGTGAGTAGTCTATTTTATTTTTTCATCCCCTGTTGGTCCCTGAAATTGTCCCTGAAATTGTCCTTAGGCTTGACCCTACTTGAAAGAGGAGGAAAAACATAGTCCCAAAGTGTAGGCTCCAATTTGCATTTGTTATACGCATTTTGGAAAAACAAGGTAGTCTTTTAGGTCTTGGCACATGCAGTTTGGGTCATACGATCATGGTTTGGCAAATTTTCAATCCCTGTTCTTCTCCCACCGAGTGTAGCACTGCAACGTAGCACATTAGCATGACACATCCACATTCATGCTATGTGGAGCCCAAGATAGATGGCGTCCAAACCATGCCTCCACCCCAACCTTGGCTCTATAAATACCTCAGTAATCAATAGTCTAAGGGTTGGCTTTTGTAGTTAGATTTGGTAGAAGATTGGTAAACAAAAAATTTGATGAGAGACAAATCTCAACATTAGAACCTTCCAAATCCTTGTTCCACTTGTGCACCTAAACATGACACCTACACATGCACAGCATAGCAACTCTTAGACTAGCAAGCATCAACTCCTCTATGTCTATCAACACCACATCTATAGCACTCTAGAGACTATGATCATATTGCCTCACTACCCAACTGTTCCCATCTACACTGCACACCAATTGTACACATCATTCAATTAAAAGTCACAACCCCCAATCTTGTGGTGGTGCATTTCTTCACTTACACTCTTATTTTATTTTGCTACAGCACATATTTCAAATTTTTAGCATACCTATTTATTTCTACTACCATAATGCATGCATGTTAATACTCTCCCATTTTTATGCATATTGTGTTCCCACTTATTCCAAACTCCTATATGGGATGATTTAAAATCATTATCTACAAATACTTATTGGACACCACATAAGTCCTTGATTCATCAACTAGATCGCTCAAGGCACCCTATTTCCATCTTCCCTATCATCACCCTCCCATGGACTTGGGGTTAGGCTGTGCACATGACAACCTCTAAATGTTCCAACCACTAACGTTTTTAGATGCTATAGGAACTAGAATTAGAATTTCTCTACAAATTTAGTTTCATCGTAAATAAATATTTACATTCAAAGAATTGGAACAAACATTTTGATTGAAGTAAAAAGAAAGAAACATTTCAAAAAAGACATAGTGGTGGAATGATGAAATGTAACTTGCTATCCGAAATAAGAAAAAATTCCTCAAAGAATGTTAATAAAGTATTAGTGAAGAAATCAGGTTAACATATAAAATGTTAAAGGAGGGAACTATTATAGTAGCCAAAGAAAAACAGAATATTTTCATTAACTTTTATGAGAAATTAGGAATAAAAAAGTATATATATATAATTTTATAAAAATAAAATACATGAAATTTAAGAATATTGATAATGTCAAATAAATCAAGTAGATGAAAGAATTTTGTTCAAGGAAAATATAGTTAGAAAAATTACTTTAATAATTATTAAATAATAAATTTATAAGAGAAGACATCCAAAAATAAGAATAAAATTTTAATTTATCTAATGAATTTTCCTTCTCTAAGAAGAAGACACCTTATGAAAAATGAAAAATGGAAACATTGTTGGACTAGATAAGATTCCTATAAAAGCCTGGAAAGCATTAGGAGATATAGTATTTTCTTGGTTGAAAAAAATATTTAAAAAATTTTTAAGGATAGAAAAATGCCCAAAAATTAGTAAAAAATATTTGTTCTTCCCATTTACAAAGGTAACAGAGACATAAAATTATGTAAACTATAGATGAATCAAGCTAATGAGTCATACTATGAAGCTTTAAAAGAGCATCATAGAGAAGTATCTTAGACATAAATCAATAGTAACAAAACTTAATTTATATTTTTGACAAGGTGATATACTAGAAAGTTTATTTTCTTGATACAAGAATTAATGGAGAAATTAAGAAACATAGCAAATATCTACAAATGAAAAACATCACTAAAAAATATATTAAAATAAATCAAGACTATGAAGAAGCTACCACTAAAGTTAGAACATCAAATGCAACAACATCTAATTTTTTTTTCATAGTAGGTCCACATCAATGGTTTGCACTTATCCTGTACTTATTTGTCATTATAATGAATGAATTAATAATAGAAATAGAAGATGAAATCCCTTGGTTTATGCTATTTGTAGATGATATTTCATTTCTAGATACACGTAGAGAATATATTGCTTTTAAAATGAAGAATTAAAGACATGACCTATAATCAAAAGGCTTAAAAATTAGCAAAATTAAGACATAGTATACATAATGTAATTTTAATAGCATAAAGAGTGGTGAAATAAAAGTGACTCTTTAAGGAAGATATCTCTTCTTGTAAAGATTTCTAGTTAATTCGATAATCAAATGATAAAATTGATAAAGATATAAGAAATAGAATTCAGGTAGGATAGTCAAAATGGAGATAGTCTAGTAGCATTCTATGTGGTAAAGGAATGGTAATAAAATTAAAGAAAAAATTTGACATGAAAAAAATTATGCATTTTATCTTATGTGACACTAAATTTTAGGGAGGATAAAAGAGGCATCAATAACATGTTAGTGTGTTAGAAATGCAAATGCTTTGATGGATGTTAGATATTACTAGAAGAGATAAGCTACATAACATAAACATCAAAAGAATATTTTAAGTGTCTTCTATTTTAGGTAAGCTATAAGAATAATGGATTAGATGATTTAGATATGTGTAATGAAGATAAGAGAATTAGTTTATAAATAAAGATTACTACATCATTGTTCTAGGAAATTCACTAAAAGAAAAATTAAAGAAGAAATGGAAAAGATGATCGATGATGATTTGAATAAAATACAAATAAAATATATCTACCTATTCATAGAGGCAAATGATGAAAGAAAAACCTCATGTATCTAACTACATTTTGTTGGGACAAGAGTAGGATATGATGATGACTCTTAGTTCCTTAGCATAAGGATATAATTTAATATATTATATTAATAAAATATTATATATTACTATTAGTCTATTCTAGTATATTTTAATTATCTCTTGTGAGGTTTGAAACATTAATCCCTTATGTAGTAATTTTGGTATTTTATGATTAATACATCATCATGTATATGCCTATAAGCTTGTGTATAATGTATCTTAAAATAACCTCTTATCTATTTGTAAGGCTTGATTCTTAAATATGTTAGTGAGTATGTATGTCTCATGTCTCATAATGTTTGCAACTTAGACTTTACTCTTGTCACCTATTTTCAAAAATTCTTATTTTGTATTTCTCTTCTTCATTATTATTTCATAGTATTTACTAATCTTTGTTTCCTCTTATGAAGGAATAGTTTGGAGGATTATTATGTTCCATTAAAAATATTTTATTTATCTTTTCTTGTATTTTCATATTTCATTTTATTCTAAGATTTTGGAATAAAGTAAGGATATGGGTATGAGACCTGTTAAATAAAACTTTCATATTATTCTAGTTATTTTTATTTTATGTTGAAACCCATTCTTTGACATATGGACTTATTCTAGTACTCTCTTGGTAACCTTAATCCATTGATTAACCTTAAATCCTTTTTTGAATAGATGTTAGTTAATTTTTAGAAAATATATTATTAATTATTTATTTCTAATATTTCACAAACCTTATATTTTAGGTTTATAACTACTTGGTAATGCTAACTCTCTTGGCATTAATTATGCATTGCACTTTGTATTTTAATCTATTTCCTTTAACTATGCTTGGTAGATCTCTTGGTGATCTCTAAATTTAAACTTTTTCTTCCTTGATGAGGCTTTGTGTATAGGTGATCTATAAAACTACAGAAAATATTCTTAATTTCATCAATTTTAATATGAATCTTACCTTCTAATACTTTCTTTCCCTTTTACTATAATTTTTCATTCATGATTTAATCATATTATATGTGTTTTTGATCTAATATTGGTTTGTTATCTCTTATTGTAATTTACTATTTTAGTGATATTCTATCTTGCATTTTGGTATATCTTTCCACTACATCATCTCCTCTTAATGGTGGTAACAATTTCATATGTAGGGATATAGGTCATGATGGATCTAGAAACACAATGAAACTTATTATACAAGTCTTGTGCATTTTTTGAATTGGTTCATTTATCATGGAGTCAAGCTAAAATGATGCATGCAAATGGTAATAATTGTTGGACATTTTTTTTATCTATAGACATTTTCAACATGTCAGAATGCTTGAGTAGTTATTTAAGATAACATAAATTGACATAATCTTGGAAGGCCACTAATATGTAACTTTTTGATAATAGGTAATAATTGTGGGGTTTGAATACTAAACATGTTGACTTAGGGATTAATGTTTAGCTACTATCATGCATTATTTATAGTGTTAAAGTGAGTGAAGTCCTTAGGGTAGCTATAAGATTGATACTTACCATAACATAAAAAAATAGTTTAAAATAGATATGCATGAGGGTTTCTAATGCAATAATTGATCTTGTCATATGTGAGGATTTTCCTGGATAGATGAGATATTCTACCAAATAGTTTTTGATGGCTAGTTTAAGTTAGTATCAACCTTATAATTATTCTAATCTTTGATGATAGAAACCTTACAGAAATACCACTATTAAGAGAAAACCAAACATTTATGAGTAATTTATGAATTTTATGGTTAACTATAAATAAAAATATATATGGGTAAACATTCTAGAAATACTAACAATGTGCTTTGTAGTGTGGACTCAATCCTTTAACTCGTTCTAGATGGCATCAAGATTATTTCCAATATTATGAACATTGTCTTGGTAATGTTGTGGATGCTACAATGTAGTTTCGTATGGAAACATTGAATTTTAAAGAATTTTTGCAAATAAGGATTCAAAAAATATTATATTTTTAGATCCATGTTATGGATTTGTAGATGGACCTTATCATTCAATCATATAACTTGTAGATAAACATTTTCTATATAGTTATTGGTATATAATTACATAAATTTTACTAATTGATTTATTCTTTATGGTTTGCAAAAGGATGAATATTAAAATATAAGATTTTATACTTGGTGCATTGAGGTATTCCAATGATTTAATTTCAAATTTTAAGCATTACATATGGAATATATAAATTCCTAAGGAACTTAATCATGGTATCTATGGTTAATTTCAAGATATAATACATCATCCTAAAGCCACCACTATGAGATCAACTAACTGTGACATAAGAACATTACCAATAAAACAAAAAAAGAAATGGAAAACATGCATTAGAAGTTTTTAGAATAATGAGTTAACTTTTAGTATTCAAGTTATGATCCTTGGCCATTAGATAAAAGAGCACCTTTATACCTAGATTACATGTCATTCCAATCACATAATGGAACTCTCCTAAGTGATCATGAAATTCTTGAAAGTACTTTACCATTAGACATTGGTCACCTATCTTTTCAATGAAACCTCAAGAATGATATCTTAGGTGTTAATTAATAATTATTTCTTTATATGTATTAGCACTACCTTTAATCTTTTGTATCATATTTTCCAAAGACAATAACACATGAGTGATAGTGCATCAACATGAGGGTAATGAAGTTCATGGTGGAATTCCAAGAAATCAACAAATTTTGTTCAAGTTCTAATGATCATGCATTACTTTTAGTTTTTAATGTGATAAGAACCCTATTGTTCACATGATAGTGAGTTCTTATTAATGAAATGGACGGATGGATATTTTGATATCTCTATGATAAATAATTATTCCTTCCATGGTTTAAGATCATAGAATAAAAATTTAAAATGTGGAGTTACTTTATGTATATTTTTGGCAATTTTATAAACATAAACTTAAAAATATATGTAATTGCATCAAATAAAATATTCAAAAAAAATAGAAAAGTATATTACAAATAGGAAATATTAAGAAATGGAAACTAGAATATAATTAAAGAGTTAAAAGAAGTTGTAAAATGACAAAAAATAATAAAATAAAAAGGTAAAAATCTCATAGAGCTTTAAACTCAAATGAAGATAGCTATCTCCTCAGTAAGTTTCATAGGGAAGATACAAAAGATGAAGTTAGTGATAATGATTATATCAAGTGTTGAAGTTGTGATTTTTTCAAGCTTCTTGAATGGATTAATTTTTTATACATTAACTAGTATAAATTTTCATTAGTTAGATATGTGATAAATTTTCACTGCACCTAACTTATAAATTTCATCAATAATGTAATTTCCTTATTAAAGATTTTGAGATATTTTTCATTAAGTTATATCACTTATGTTCTAATAGACGATTGTTTCTCTTATTTAAAGGTTTAGATGTCTAACTTGGAGGTTGTTCTCATACTTATTATAGACTTTTAGCATATCATTATCAATGAGGATTATTATTTAATTTTTATCTAGCACATTTAAGTTCATTAGGTATATTCTCTATGATAGATTTTGATCCACATCTAAGTCTCATGTAGTGGTCAATGTACAAATTTTATCTTGAATGGGTAGTTTTAATATTGTTTTATATATAAATTCATAGGTAAAGTAACGTATAGGAATTTTTCAAGTACACCTATACACCCATAAAACATTATGGAGTTTAGCATTCTAGCCTTCCTTATATCTAGTAAGACTTCATGTGAGTATTTAGAATATTTTCCTATTTGTAACTTCAACCTTGTAAATATCCCAAGGGTAGTAAGATGTGGTTAACTTATGATCTATGACAAAGCGTTACACAATATTTTTGAATGGTACTATAGTGAAGTATGTTTTATTGTCTAAAATAGGCATGCATGACATGCCAAATCAATTTACCCTTTTTTTGTTAATGAACTTAGTAACAATTCCTGTAGTGTAATTAATAACTACAACTAATTTAGCCAACTTTGTATAATAATCCATAGAAATAATTATTTATAATTTCTCATTCAATGAATGGATGATGGAAATCATAAAATGAATTCCCTCATGATCAAAATACTCTAGTGGTTCAATCCATTACTGAGGTCTCTCAAGATAAGTTGTGATCTCACCATCTCTTTTATAGTGCTTGTAGGATTTGGTAAAGTAATGTTTGTTTTTGAATAGTGGTAACTAGAATTAAGTAGCCATGAGAATCTTTGTGATCATTATTCTTGTTTCATAGTGGCTATTACATGATCCTTTGTGCATGTCTTAGAGGACATTTAGTTGGTTCTTTCCTAAAACATACTAATAAATTAAAGCATCTGCATAGATTTTATAGAGGGTTTTTTCTATCTCCATGAAGTGCCTAATCTAATACAGAAATTCTAGGTCCTAAATTTATCACATTTGGGAGGAACTTTTTATTCTATAATGTAAATTTAGTAATCCGTTGCAAATAAATAATCATCTAAAAACTGACCAAACAATGGTTCTTCATCAACCTTTTCATCTCTTCATAATCAAGATAGATAATCAACAACTATCTTTGCATTTCTATCTTTCATAGTAATGTTAAATAATTACAATATTACCAAAAATGATTCAATGGTAAATCATTAGCTTGTTAATTATAAATTGAATTTTACTATGATTTATGTTTACAAATAATACATAGCCTTATAGATAATTCTCAAATTTTTGAAATGAATACACCACTACCATCAACTCCTTTTCACTTATGGTGTACTTGAATTATTCATATGTGATACTTCATTTTGCATACTGGATGTAGTATGGAGATTTTTGATCACCCAACTATATAAGCACAACTTCTAGCATATAGTTGGATGCATTAGTCATGACACTAAAAGGCCTATACTATGCAAGTATCAATAAAATTAGAGTCTCAACTAGCGTTTTCTTAAGGAATTTAAAGGTCTTCTTACAATCTATTATTAAAATAAAGGATTTATCCTTTTTCTTAAGTTTAATTAATGGTTTTAAATTAATGAATAAATTTTTAATGAAGCACTTTTAGTATTAAGTATGACCAAGGAATGACATCACATATTCTACTATTTGAGGTCATTTATTGATTCACTAAGTTAATTTTATTTTTTTAGAATCTACTTTAATGTTAGTTGTTGAGATCCAATATCCTAAAACAATGCCTTCTTCGACCATGAGATAGCTCCTCTAATAGTTAAATTTTAAATTTATCTCGACGTACCTCTTGTACACTTCCTTCAAGAGGTCCAATGCTTACTCAAATCTTGACTCATAGGAAGATAGTTCATCCATAAAGGCTTCCATACCATTGTTAATATACTTATATAGTGTGCTAAGATGTAAGAGTTAGAATATATTAGGATTAGTGGATAGACAAAGTAACATATTCTTCTATGAAAAAGTCCCCTATGGACTTGTGAATGTCTTTTTGAACTAGTCCTTTAAAATAATTTGTATTTACTTATATCCACAATAATCATCCAAGAAATTGTGATACATGTGCCTTGTTATTGTATGCATGACTTGATTAAAAATCCATAGTGGAAAATGATCCTTGAACATCACCATGTTTGATAGCTTGAAATTGATGAAAATATTTGTTAAGTGATATGATAAGTGTGCTCATCCATCACTATCAATAGTAGGATAGATGAATTTAATTTGAGACTATTTTCAATTTCTAGTTTTACCATTTTCTTAAACTTTGGATTCAACTTGCATTATGGCTAATATTTTGGCTTTATTCTTGAATTCATGTATATGTGATGTTAGCATATACATAGATCAATGTCAATGATCTCATTATAGAATCATAAAAATATTGTTGTTTATTTTTTACCATCTATATAAGTTTCTTCTATTAATCCTTTGTAGGCTTATCATTGATAATTACCAATATTTCATTTAAGAAAGGCATCTTCAAGACATTCTAGTAATGTCTTCAGCTCTATTAGTTCTACCATAGTTTTTTAAAGGATTTTTTTAGTCTCCCTAATTAATGTTTTCTTCTTAAATATGTTCTTCTTAAAAAGGATTTTTACCATACTTTTTCCATGTCATTCAACTTATTTACATAAAAGTTATGAAATTTCTCTATTATTTCCATATGTTTTTCTAACTTACATTTAGTTTTAATTATTAGTCTAGGTACCTTCATTCTTTGTGGTAGCTACATGTATTATTCTATTCATGTTTATTCTTCACTTTTGCTACATGATAGAGTGATTTTTTATTTAATGCTCTTGATTTTCTTCTAGTTACAACCTAAGTTACTATATGCAATGCATGCAAATCTTTTCTTCTATATTAGACCATGTTCATTTTTTTTGTCAATCTCCAAAGAAATGTGTAATACCTAGATCTTAGATATACCTTTTCCTTGAAGTTTTCTTTGATTCAAATCCTTGATCTATTATTAATTAAGAATATGCATTATGTAAAGTACCTCTTTATTAGATGAGTATGCCTGGTCTATTATTATTTAAGAATATGCTATGTATCCTATAACTATCTTAGCATATGTGTTTGGTATTTTATTTTATTTCACTTTAGTATTAATTTATGATAAAGATAGTGTGAAATGCATCCTCAGATGGAATATCAATGTTTCTTGCAATTATATGTTTTATGTCATGTAATGTTTTTAGATTTCAAAAGTTATGGATCATAAGAAGTGATTAAGAGTCATATTTTAATTTCTAAAGTTTGAAGTTTATTTGTTATTTCATGTAAGTGCACGTGCATACTTCACATTTCTAATCGATCAATAATCCCACATATAATCCTCATCAAATAGATAAATCCCCAAAAACTATAAGAAGTATTCCTCTCCTTTATTGTAAAATTGATGAATGTACTTTGTTTCAAGTTGAAGATGAATAGGAAAGAAGAAGTATGTTAGTGATTCCTTAAATTTATTATGTGCATCCCTATTTTTATTCTTATATTTTTAGAGCATTAATTTGTCTAAATAATTTAAGATCCTCATAATTCTCTCATCCATTTTTCATATTGTTCTCACAAATTTCCAATAACTAAATCTTAGTTTCTCTCAATCTCTCAATTCACATTTCTTATTTGACATTTTCACAAAAAAATGGTTCTCATATGTTGGTTTTATGTTTTTCCAATGAATGTTATAACTTTAGCTATTTAATTAAATGTGTTTGATGTTTTCAATCTATGATTATAACAAGTATTCACCAATTCCTCTAGTAGAAATATTTGCCTGTTAAGGATCTAATTTTTACAACTTTGGATCTATGTTACTAAGTTCATTCGATGAGGTTCAAGTCAATTTCCTTAAATTTTTTCAATAATTTCCCATTTATTACAAGTTGCAAAAAGAATTTAAATGTTGTAACTAACATTCATGATTGATGCATTTCATAGTTCTTTATGTTTGAATTCTAGATCTAATCCATTAGAGTATTTATTTATTTTTGTTTCCTTAAGAATGTCCTTTTTACAAGTTATTTTGATATTCATGTCATGAATTTAACTTTTATGTCATAGTAAATTTTATTAAATGTCTATTTTTTAAGATTTTTTATAGCCTCTAATATCTTTTTGTATTATGTTTGAGGTTTGAAGATGTTTTGATGTTGTTTGTCCTTAAAATAGGCTTTTTTTAGGTGATTATGTTTTGAATTGCAAGTGATATCATTGGTCATAGATTCCACTAATACTAAATAATATCATAGTTAAGAATATTAATCTCCATAGATTCCAATGTTACCAATTTATCGATTTATCTTTTAAAAATTTGAAGCATCAAACATATAACTAGCTAATACTCTTGTGATTCTAATCAATATAGAATACTTTCACATTGTTCCATATCATCCCAATGTTTAGAATCAATATTTTTTCAAGAAATTCCAAAGAGCTTCTCATTGGGATATTGCTTTAGTAATAGAGATCAACAAGTAGAAGCATTATTTTGATAAAATCACACTAGGAGATGTCTAATGATACAATGAAATATATAAGTGATTTCTTATAATTAAAATTAAAATCTTGGACATATCACATAGGAATTCATTGTATATTTCCAAGAAGAAGATGACAAGCATAGCTTTGAGGAATAATAGAAAGAGGAGGATGAATTTAAGGTAGAATCTAAGCCTGAAGACATCCTAGAAGGACTATTCCAACAAACATCCCCCAAGGTTATAAAACCTTTCTCCAATGCTTTTGTTTTTTCCATGGGCATGATGCCATCGTCTTCCACTACTTCCTACCCTACTACAGTGGATCCCACATTTGTTATAACCACTCATCAAACTCAGACATTGTCACAAACAACAAATCACAACACATTGATGCCATTTAGAACATAGTATTGATAGATAAAATCATCAATGATGGATTTTACTACTACAAATCTGCTAATTACACACATGGGACCTGTTATGAGTTCCCAAGAAACACAAGGGTCACATACCCCTTTTATCCTATTTGTGTCTCAAGTATTAGCACAAACATCTTTTTCTTTGTTTGGCCCATAAGTGATGAACATAACATAGCCCTTCCTTCTATCATATAATCTATAGCGAGGAAACAAGCCTCACAACAAATACCACAACCATATGTGTAGGCCTCACAGCCAACAAGACCACCATAGGGCCCAAACCAAGCCTTCTACTTGATCTAGGACTTGGAAGAGGAGTTAAAGAGGCTCAAAACCTCTACATCCCAAAGTGTAAAGATCATGGACTTCTACTAGGATGATCCTTTCAGTCTTGTGGTCTCACATTTGAAACTTCCTCTTGGTGTCCCTGTTCCCTAGTTGACCAAATAAAATGGAGAGGGTAACCATAATGCTCACATTATAACTTTTATATTTAGGTGCTTGCTATTAGAACAATGGCCTCATACTAGCATCAGGATTTCTCCTATGTCCTTGACTTAGAAAGTGCTTGATTGGTATCAAAATTTACCTATAGGATATATATCCTTCCTTTAAGACTTAATAGCTTGGCTTGTAAATCACTTCAAGTATAACTTGAAGCTTGACACCATGCTTGACCTGCTCATGAAGGTCAAGCAGGGACTCCTTGAGCCCATACAGAAGTTCATCCAACAATAGAATGAACTTCTAAATAACATACCAAAGCCCATAGCCAAAACTCACCTCTTGGATATATTTAAGAGGATGGTTAATGATTTTATCAAGTTTAAACTTTACTACCTTGACCCATGGTCACATAGCTAGGCATTTCCCAAAACCAAGAATATAGAAGATGCTGCAAAGGCCTATCATAATCTATCATACATAACATACAAAAACCAACATAGGCAAAAAGATAAGGAGAAAGGCAAACATAACAATATGACTGTAGTAACCGTAGAGGCCAAGACCACTAGGTAGGGGCCATGGATCAATCCACCCAAGATCCCCACCAATAATAACTATGAAAACTAGCCTTTGGCCTTTCAAGCCACTGCATTGGCAATGACCAAACTGAATTTTGAAAGAAATGATAGGTCTAAATGCATTACACTACTATTAAAACCATCAAATTTTTTAGATCAACTATTGAAAATTGGATGCTTCCAATACAAATAGTTGTCCAAAACTTCCTAAAAGAAGCATGATAGCTTTTATGAAATAGCCAAGGACCCTACTAGAGCAACATAAGATGAACCACTACTACCTAAATACTTCAAGATAGATCCCTCTTGTCACTATCACCAACTACCCAATCATGACATAGACTGCTACCTTACACTAAAGGATGACTTGTAGAAGAGGATAGATAGCGAAGAGCTTGTTCTAAGTATATCCAATCTTGTTTGAACTCAAAATCAATTGATGTAGGTGTACAAAGACCCATTGAACACTAACAACACTACATATATCATATTGGAATTCAATGTAGATAATACTTGAAGATCCTCAAGGGAACCATTTGTGATTCACATACGTCCTTATGATGAAAGGGCTTCTTTAGCTTCCACTTGGTTAAGATCCCCTTTTTTTATAAGGGTGCCATCACAAGTGCCTCCTAGGAAATCATTTATCATTAGGGTATCTGAACACATCATAGCCCAACTAGCCATAGCCTCAAAAATTGATAAAACTTCCCAACAACCTCCTTTGGTGGCTAATGCTATTTCATCTTCCTCACAAAAAATAATTGACAAACAAAAGGCTCCAATAAAGCAAAAGAATAAGTGAAAAAAAAAGCCCAACAATAAGAGTGATAAGCTGATGGAGGCACAGAAGGAAGTTGCCCCATAAAAGCCCACTTCCATATTCGCGATACCCATGACCTCGTCTATTCAACCTACTCCAAACAACAAACCATAGGAGAATCCCAAAGCTCATGGAAAAAAGAACAAGGAGAAGCTCCAAAAACCATAACCTAAGACTAAATTATGCATTTTTGGATGCAAGGAGGAAGTGAAGCATAACTAGGGTGATAAGCTTGCACTCAACAACAAAACCTTCTTTTATGTGATAGATTAGGTTAGATAATCTCTTAAGCAAAAGAACACTACTTTGAGTTTGTATGACCTACTCATGACTTCTACCACACATCATGAGGCATTAGTCAAAATGTTGACTTCTATTTCTATTCGTGAGGATATACCCACAAACAAGAAATCCATCCATGCAGTAATGATTCCTCCCACACCCAAGGAAGGGAAGTTAACATCCCTAGCAGTTCATGATACTTAAATTAAGGTTAATCCCCATAATGGTAAAATTAATAGGGCTTATCTATTCATAACCATATTCATAGGATAGTTTAAGGTGCATCAAGTGCATGTTGATGATGGTGTAGATACTAACGTCATCCCATGCACCATCATTGAATGATTAGGCTTGACATAGAAAATACAATAGACATTGATAGACACTCTCAAGTATTTTAATGGATATATCAAGGGATTCATCTCTTTATATTTTGTAACAGGTGAGAAATTCCCCATGATTGTGAATTTCTTGGTGATGGAGGAGATGCCTAGGTTTAACCTTATCCTAGGAAGACCTTTGTCGGCTTGGTTGCAAGTTGTGTCTTCTCCCATCCACCAAGATATTTACCTTCCTTATGAGGGAGGTGAGATCATCATTCATGGTGATAACACAATGCCTCTAGCTATTAAGAATGTGGACATAGAGTAGGGTTCTGAAGTGGAGTTCTAAGAAGGAACTCCTAGTCATGAAATATAAGAACCCAAGGAAGAGTAGAAAACCAATAACAACAACAATGGATAGCAAGGTGCATCATGGGATGAACTCCCCATTTGACAAAATTAGTGAAGGTGATGGAAAATACAAACTTTTTTAGAGTAGACCTTACTCATTTTGTAATCTTTTAAAAATTAGGAAGAGTCTATACAAGTGAAGTACCCCATGACCCTTCCACAGCATGTCCCTATAACCATATAGCCAATAGCCATGTAACTTAGCCTCTCTTTGTCAATTTGTTATGCTTATTTATGCATTTTATTTTACTCTTAATGCAAGTAGTCTAGATTTATAATTTCATTTGTATTTTACTTATTTATTATAGCCTTTCTTTTCCATTATTTTTATACATGATAAAAACAAAAACCTTTACTAAAAAAATTGTAAAGTTAAAGAAAATTATAAAAATTTGAAAAACAAAACTTTTACCAAAAAAATAAAATTTTGAGGGCCCAACATGGCCTAAAACTAGCAAACCCATGACTTTTTGAGGCCTTAAACCACCATTATGGCTTGCAAAGGCCTTAAATTGGCATCACAGTCTACTAAGACTTTAAACTGGCATTATAGTCTACTATGACTTGAAACTAGCATTACAGTCCCCTAAAACTCTAAATTAGCATCATAGCCCACCATGGCCTTAAATTGGTGATAAATGTATAGCTTTTCATGCCTTTTCTTTTATTAAAAAAGACTAAAAAAATGGCATGTAACCCTTCTCTATTCAAAATCTTATAGTTCTTGCCATAGCTAATGTAGCCAGATTTGCCATAAATATTTTTCAACACTTGTAACCTTAGAACCTTAAAATGATAAAGCAATCAATAGCATATATAACTAAAACCAAAACCAAAAGCTAGAAACTTAAAACATTTTAAAATAAAATAACATATCCATGGTCACATTGTTTGACATAAATGTTAAAACTATCAATCATAAATAATGAAATGTTTACAACTCAAGTGTTGGCTAGCATAAGCCACACAATAATTAATAAAGACTATCACATCAAAAATCTAATGGTGCCAAAGGGGAATCTAGGGGAGGAGGAGGTGGTGCATCATCATAGTCATCAACTACACCACTAAGGCCACCGACATCATAAAATTCCCATAAGATAGTAACACAAAACTAGGTAGTGATCATAATAACCAAAATTGTAACATGAACTTGGAAAAACAAAAAAACATAAAGATAAAAGGAAAAACTAAAAAATTGCAAAATATAAAGGTAATCATACTTGTGAATATTTCGGCTCTTGGGGAAGATGATGAAGGAAAATCTTCAAACATTGGAGAATCTAGTCTTCTATCATATTAGCCTAGTCAATGTTTCTTAAATTGATGCTCATGAGAGTCTTGGTTCTATCCACAACCATCCATGTTGATGGGTCCTATGAGATAGTAGCCATAGAAAGCTCATTTGTAGCTATGGTAATCTATGTATTAGGAGACTCAACAACTATCAGAGTGCTTTCAAAAAGGTTGAAAGCACTCTTAGCTTGAATTCTTTGAATAAACATCTTTCTCTTTTTCCATTCTGTTATCTCTTTTTCCAACTATTTCTAATAGGCATCTCAATCAACCTTATACTTGTGCTTGTAGTAGCTTTAGGTCTTATCCCACTCTAGGACCTAGGAAAAATAACCTTCCAATCCTATGCCTTTTGAGAGATAAATTCAATCTTCATTTGTTGTTCATGAAACTCCCAAGAAAGAGAAATATTCTCATGGATAGTATGTTAGTAGTGGGCCCACATGATCTCCTTGGTTTGTAAGGTCCATAAGTTCTCCACTTGGGTATCCATGTAAGCCTTATGCTCAAGATCCTAGATCCTCTCAACTTGCCTTTTATTATTCTTCTTTAATGCCATAACCTACTCTCATATGCATTCATTAGACCTTTGGATCTTCCATGAAGCTTTACCACATGAAACTTCTAGATTAGTGGTAATTTTGTGAAGCCTCAAGGGGACATGTGTGGTGTCAGAAGGAAGTTTAGACAGGAGTCAAATCCCATGTCTTGGGCTAGATCCCATGTGACTGATGACACTAAAAAAATAAAAATAATAATCCTAAACTCAATATACAATATAGCAATAGCATAAAATACATCTCATTGAAAATGACTAAGGCATAGCAAAACATAGTGCTTACCAATTTTAGGTGCAACTTGTTGCAACTGACCAATGATGGCCTTTGTCATTTCATGCATGAATTCTATCTTGTCCAAGACCTCTACCCATGGTTTCATGCAAAACTTAAGTATAGGGGCGTTTTCTATTCTCTCAAGAACTAAAATAAGCATAAAAATTGTTGGATAAGTAAGACCTCTAAAACCAAACATCAAAAATTAGACAATAACAAGTAGAACATAAGCATACCTATGCTCTCCACTTCATTCTCATGATCATCTTCATCATCATTAGGAATTTTGATCAGAGATGTCCTAGGCAATGACCCACCAGCCAAGGCATCAAGATCACCCATATTTTATTGTAAGAGTGCCTCCTTTACATGCCTTTGTTCATCCTCTACCATCACCCTATGCCTCTGCTCTTCCTCTTCAACATGCTTATGTGCCTCCACTACGTGCCTTTGTTCTTCTTCAATAGCAACAACTTGGGCTTCTACATTTTATGGTTGATCTATAGCCATAAACTATTAGATAGAATAAAATTAATAGACATAAAAAAAATAACCAGAAAGATAAATAAAAAAGGAAAATAAAACATAGTAAAGTATATCTGTGACTACCTGATCTAAGCATGAGATCTTAAAGAAATTCTTTTTCTTGGAGGATGGCTCTATTGTAGGTGGTTCCTCCTCTGTAGGCCTATTTAAATTAGACATGACTACTTTAGTGTCTTTTTCAAACAATCATTGGACCCTATTAATGTTTTCTTGAAATGTTAGAGGTACCTCCCGCATGCTGCCAAGGAATTCATACATACTCATATCAAGATCCTTGCTGGTCATGGATAGTGAATCTCCCATAACTTTTGATGGGTTTTGGGCCCTCATGGTTTGATAAATATGCTTTATCCAAGGCTTGGAGAGTTGCCATGGATCTTGGTGCATCGATGATCCACCTCTCTTCACCACCAAAAAATTTGCAAATCTCTTCAAATAGCTTGAAAAAAATGCATGCTGCATGTGGACTATTTTGGAAGAGTCTATGTGAATTTTAAGGATTTTCTCTTTGAGGCTCACAACCAAGAAAGAAACCTAGTTAAAATGAGTCTCCTCCATTGTAACTTTCTTAAAGGTCCATCCCTATGCAATGTCAATTACCTAAATACACTAGGTATAAACAAGGGATAAGAATATTTTGTGGTAGGGTTCATAAAGCTACTGCAAGAAAGACTAGAGTGGCCCTTGGTAGCACCAAGCCATTTCTCAACCATTACACAATGGCCTACCTCCTTCATTAGTATGGTGGCAACTATCATCCCATCAACGAGAACACTAAACAAGGCATGAAAGTTAGAGACATCAATGGAAATAGTAATGGATAAGCCTTGTATTATGGTGGAGAACACATCAAGTTTTTCATCAAAAGAATCAATGATGTTCAACATCACTACAGAAGGAATCACATGGTTGGGCATCATGAATATCTCAAGAAAACTTGCATGAGAAATGTTTGCTTGAATGTTTTTAGATGCATTTCTCCTTAACCATTCCTATGCTAGACCCACCTCATCAAACATTAGAATGAGATTCTTTGTAGAATGTTTGATGAGGGATATGATAACATATATAGATGTGGATGGCCCTATAAGCAAAATAAAAGTGTTTGGAATCAATACAACTATGTTTTAGATATAAGAAAATTAAAGCCTAAGTAACCATAAAATATTTAATGTAACAATATACATGATATCTTACTCTTATTCTTCTTTCTTGGAGAGGCTTATGTGGAGGTGCCAATGGTAATACCCATATCTCTAATATCCTTATGGGCCGTCCATTAGCTATGTGCTACTTTAGTAGCCACACACATTTTATAAATAGCATTAAGTCTAGTTGGATATTCATCAAAATCCCCTCTTAGCTATTCAAGAAAAACATATCTAATCTTAGGGCGCTTGGTGAATTCATTCAATATCGTATGGGCTACTACCAAGGTTGGATCATTCTTGATCAAACTTTGATCATTGACTATATACCTACAAGATATGTGTGAAACCAACAAGTTAGAGGAGAGAAGACTAAACTAGATAGAACCAAAATATTAAAACCTATAATAGTCATGCTTACCCCTAGAATTGGTACATAGTTCCAAGAGGATTCTAGAACAAAGAGTGGACCCTTTGTGCCAACATTAGAGTCTCTAGCATGGTCTATATATTTAAAAGGTATCATGGACTAATGAAATCCACTAGCTCTCCTACTACTCAAGTCTCTAGTTCATCGGTTATAAACTAAGCAATCAAGCATGCAAACCCAAGTAGCAAAGTCTTCATGATGATTGAGGCCACCTCCTTAGACAAGTGTGACCACATCATCACACTCAGGTGCTAGACTAGGTAGGTAAGGAAGTCCCTAGGTCTTAGATGGAACCACACTGATGTCCTCTCCAATGCCAAGTTAGGAAGAGGGGTATGGTCTGTAGGTTGACCAAGATAGTAGAGAATGCCAACAAGCTCAACCACAATGAACACTAGCTTGAGTAAAACCATAAAAGGAGGAAAGTATATGAGAAAAAAGATATTAACATAACATTTTAACACATGGAATTTCTTAACAAATTTTACACATCCTAGTTGGGGGTGAAACTTACCTCCATAAAAGCTCTAAGATGTTGATTCAAATTTGGTTAAGAAAATTCAAAAATGAATAAATATATTATTATAACCATTTTTAGATTGGAAATTATAGCCAAATTTATCATGACAAAAACATCACAACCAAAATTATGCCTTAGTTCAAAACATGCAGTACTTTAGAAAAGCCTCAAAACATAGAAAAAGCAACCCTAAAAAGAATAAGTAAGAAACTTACTAAAAATAGTAAAAATGATTTTTCTTCAAAAAACATAGAAAAAAATTCACAACATAATTTACAAAAGAAAATCCCCAAGGGCATGGAGGTTGACAACTCCAACTATAACAACCACATCCATCCTCAAAGGGATAAAGTGCTACAAGAAAATTTAGACTAATCAACACAACCTTATTACAAAATTCATAAGAATTTCATCTTAGCCCTAATTTTAGTGATTACACCATGGAAGGAATGCTGAAATCATGAAATTTATACTAATGAGCATTGCTACCAAAAATCATGTAACCATTCTTGCAAGAAACATAGCCATAAATAGCAAAACCGTAGCCACTACCATCAACCCCCATTCCTGCAAGGTTAGGAAATAGTTTACTAAAAGTTCATTCAAGCTCCAAATAGAGTGATTCCACCACCATTTGAAAGTGTAAATCAAGCTATATGCACCATGTGGAATCAAAATTCAAAACCCCAATCTTGGTTTTAGTAACAATTCATTAATACTGATGAAAATTTGAAAAATAGCACAAACCCCTAATTGAACAACCAAACTAAAATAGTCATAACTTTATCGATATGACTCCAAATTAAACATGACCATAGCCATTTCAAAGATTAAATATGACACTGAAAACCAAAGACATTAATGTTTGAAAAAATTAAGCCATTTTCTAATAAAAAATACACAACATAACTTTCTTTTTTGAAAAAAAAGTAGTTAAAAACACAAATTTGACAATATGTAGCAATAGATTATAGCAAAAATAGCCAAAAAACATCAACCAATCACAAACTGTACCAAAATAAGGGCATAGGATTCCATTAGAATTTAATTTTAATGACTCCTTGCCCTAGATCTAAGAAAAATGACCTCAACATGAGATTTCTAGGAAAAGCACTTGAAAAGCAAGCATAATTTCAAAAATCTTATTTACCAAGGTGAAAATAGCAAAATAACTCTAGATCCACATGGAAATGGCCCAAATATGACATGAGATTTCACTAAAATTCAATTTTATCAACTATTTTTAACTAAATTTGAGAAAATGTCCTATTACCACCTAGAAAAAACAACAAAAATGGCTAGAACACTATGAGAAATGCAAAGAATGGTCTACCTTTAAATTGATGAGGAGGTTCCTTAGATGGAAATGGCCTTGGGAAAGGTAGAGATCCTTAGCCTCACATAATGCTTATATTTTTGGGTTATTTATATTTTTCTTCATGGTGATGCTCAAACTTGAGAGAACAATTGAAATTTGAAGGGATTAGAGCCCCAATGCTAGCCAAGGAAAGAATGTGAAGCTTTAACATTGAGATTCCACAAGATCAGCTACATCAATGGATGCCAAGGCTCTCCTCCACTATCTTGATTGATACAATGATGGTTTTTGATTAGGTTTTATAGGTTTTGGTATTAAAAATCCATAAAACCCAATGTTACCACCCCAAACCCCTACTTGCTAATATTGTGTATGGTAACTCCACATACACTAAAGTCTAAGTGGAGGAAAGTATCCCCCATGTAGTCCTGGAGCATAGCCTCCAAGTTACATTGTTATGCATTGTTTATAGGTACATTGTAGTCTTTCAAATATTGATAGATGATGTCTTGGTAGTATAGTCATAGTTTAGCAATCTCTACGGACCTGTTGTAGTTCTTTTAAGTGAAACACTTTGATACTCCCATGGGAGTATAGCAAAGTTTAGTGTAACCCCATTTGAGCCTCATTACCATGTGTCACTTGATCTACATTTCATGCTAACCCTCATTTCACATGGCACTTAATCCACATTTCATGCTAAATGTAGCCCTATAAATACCCTTGTGGTTAGCATTTTAGTCGTTGGCATATCAAAAGAGCATTGGACATTTTGACTTTCTAAGCATCCTTGGCATTCTCGCACCTAAGAATCTGACACTTTGCACCTTAGCACCACTCAAAATGCAATCCACCATTACACTCATAGAACATGGTGACAGCCAACCTAGTAGGTTTTGTTCCCATGGTAGCCATCAACTGCATATCCTAGGCATCATAGAGATAGTGACTACACTGCTACACTACGATTGTGCCTGCCTATACACCATGTACCATTCTCACCTCTTTTCTAGCAATAACTAAGCTCACAATTTAGGGTGGTTCACATTTTTCTCTTAAATCCTATTCCATTTTCTTGAGCATTTTCTTTGTTATTAGGCATAACTCTTACATTCTTCCACTATTTTTTATTTATTTGCATGTTCATATTACTATACTTAGGCTAGGACATCCTGCTACACTCTAGCTTGGTCGATCTTGGTGTTCATATGTAACGTAGTATAAACCCCTCTCACACACAAACATTTTAACATTATGTAAGAACCTCTTTTTTCGTTTCCTAGCATGATCCTTGCATGGATTCTAGGTTAGGCTATACACCTGCCAACCTCTCAGTGTTCTAACCACCAATGTTTTTAGACATCATAATTTTTGGCACTAGAAGGAGGGCCTCCCATTCCTTCTATGTTCAATGGTAGTCCCACATGCCCTCTATAGCTCCATTACTAGTTGAAAGCTAGCATAGATGTAACTGTTGGCGACCGTTTGGGACGCGACCGCCAATGAGTGTCCTCGAACAGGATTTAGGTGTCTGCTGATCTCTGGCAACACCAAGGCCCAGATACCTCCAAATAACTCAGTAGTTAATGTAAGTATGTGTGTGTGCTGTTGCGGCGTGCGGTTGTGAGAAATGTAATCATTGCGTGTGTGTAAACTACAAATGACTTACTTTAAGAGATTCAGCCAACTTTGTCAAGTACTGTGAGTTGTTGAAAGTTTCCTATTTTGTTCAACTGCCTAGTCTATGTGGTCCTTATAATACCTGCTTGTAACAAGTAAAATTTTGCATAAACATTTGAGCATAACTCCGCGAATCTACTCCTAATTTTCCCTAGAGAAAGAGATAGTTCCACAAGAAAACTAGAAATCGAGCAAGATTCAATGGAAATAGACAAAAAGAAAAGAAACCAGATTTGTGTGAACCTCAAATATTTAAACAAGGTAAAATGACACGAGTAAACACTTCGTAATAAAGCTATTCCAAATTCAATATCTATGAATTATTCAAAATCCAAAGGCTCAACCAAGCAATATCTTCAAGACAATCCTATTGTGCTACCAAAAATCGCTGCGTAAACTACCTTGTACGAGACTCCACTTTGACTAGACAATAAATGCCAACGATTGCATTCAGACAGAACCTTTAAAAAATTTGACAATTTCTGATTGAAATAACACAGAAAATCACTTTAAAGATAAAGAAGCTCTTCTAGTTCCATCAAAATACCAAAGATTTTCTGAACCCTTTTGACTACTAGATTGTACCACAGCGTGACTACAAACAGTCGCTCTCTTTCAACAACCCAATAGCAGTTCCCAAACATTGCACAATAATGAAATTTACTACTAAAATTCTCTTAAGTCTTTTATTCACTAGCGCTTCTATGGAAAAATTTTAACAGAAATTTCTATCGGGCAAAAAGAACAATAAGAGCAATCTAAAAATCCCAAAATTACTTGCCAAAGATGATACTATCTAAACCACTAGCTAAGCAATTTAAACAAAACAAAAAATGAAATGCATAACTCACAGGACCATGACAAAGAGGCTGAAATCTTTATTCTAGCAAGCCATCTTGCAAGCAATCGTTCACGCTTTCTTCTTTACAAATGCTCTTCTCCCAAGACTCAAAGTGTCTCTAAGAGCCCAAGTGCTAACTAGTAGCCTTCAAAATGTGATGTATGAGACCCCAAGTGTGATGTGAGAAGTGATGATGAGAAGTGATGATGACAAGTGATGATAATGATATTCTTCCTTGATCCTTGAAGCCTTTTTATAGGGTTCCAAGGTAGGTAGGGAAGTTACATATTCAAAAATATCTCACCTAACTTCTCTCCCAAGTAACTTGGCCAACCAATTAGGAGATTACTTGCCCAACAAGTTAGGTAAGTACAACAATTTTANCAACAAGTTAGGAGGTTACTTGCCCAACAAGTTAGGTAAGTACAACAATTTTAGGTGATTTTAACCACAAAAGAGATAAAAAGGCTACAATTGACAAATGGTCTTGGTGGTTACAATATTATAGGAAATTAAAATATAATTTCTAAAATACATAGGAATACAAGCTATAGTGGCAACTTACTTCATACACATATATATCTTTTTAATTTTGCCTCTTTAAAATGAGACCTCAAGTCTTCTAAGTGGTGTATAAGACTTCCAAAAAAAACTGAGATTCTCCTCTTCTTAGGAAAAATATCCCTAAAATATCTCTAAAATATCTCTCCTATCTTCTCTCTTAAGTAATTTGACCAACCAATAGGAGATTATTTGCTAAAATATCTTAGCTAACTTTACTCCCAAGTTAAGAAGTTACAACTTACTCATGTAATTTAGGAGAGATTTATGCTTGGGAAGTTATATTTTATACCTTTAAATATTACAAACATATTTAAAAATGTGAATATTAATTTTAACATGTTTGTAAGCGCTTTTATTAATCAACAATGTTTTGGAAGTCGTGAGATAAATTTTAAGAAGACGTAAGTTTATAACTGGGGCTTCACATGTGCATATGGTTTTGTAGGTTATATAAAAAATTTTAAAATTTTATCTGCAGACTCCGGTTCACCAGCATCGGTCAGAAATATCTTTGGACAGTTATCCTGATGTGCTCCCGTGTCCCTGTTGCCATCTCCATCGGACTGGTATGCGATGCCGAATGCATCAGCATTGGTCATGGCTGTTGTTTGAAGGTAAGTTGTAGGACATGCCGCCTAAAATTCGAAATGAATCTTTTGGAAGGAAGAAGCCCTGTTTTAGCGATGAAATAACTGCACAAAATTTTTTTGAAGTTGCAGGGATGAACCAGAAACGCGCCTGCTCGTTGTTTGCCCTTCGCTCTCTGCCTTTTGTCCTCTGGTTTATTATTTTTTGTTTCCTGCAGTGCATTCGTGGATGCGCGGGACAGAACCCCAAAAAACGTAGATTTCGATTTGGGTTTTTGTTTATGCATCCTGCGTTCGCGTTTGTGCTGCCGTTATTTTCTTCAACTGCCTCTGTGCACTTGCTGCCTGCGTGTTCTGTTGGAGCCATTTCCTGAATTAACCCTGTCGGAACAGACCCACGAATTCCCAAGAACGCCCAAACAAATCATTAACAGAATATGTGAACAGGGCTGCAATTTTCTGCAGTCATTCAGAGCAAATTAGGGCCACGATTTTCTTCATCAGATCCATGCCCAGGAATTCCATTTTTCAGTTTGTTGTACCGTGTGAGTGAACCTCCAAACCGTAAACTAAAATATTTGCATCTTTCAAACATATTTTATTTCCTTTGAAAGGTAACGGGTGCTTGATGATGTCACCAATTTTTGCTTCAAAGTTACTTCACATCAAACCTATCATCTCATTAAAGTTTTAATTTACTCCACAAAGCTTTAACATGCCCATAGCCCTTGAATATAACTTTGATAATTCTTGTAACTCACCAAACTCAAAACCTTGAATCTTACTGTTCCATAAAATGGCCAAATGCATCAACAGTAACATCCCTATGAACTTGCCATGGAAGTAGCTAGATCACAAGCTAGTGCAAGAGTTATCTACAATTCAATTGGTGTAGATTGGTCCCAGTTGTCAATTTTCTTAGAACCTTGTATGATGAAAGCCTAGCTGTGTCCATTGTGTCAATATATGGGTGTTCTAGGGAGCATAAAAACCTCTAAGAGTGTAGCAAGTGTAATGCCAAAGTTAGTCATTTTCTAATAACATTTCTAGATTTAGTAATTTTTTGGCTTGTTTTCACAGTTTTCATACTTAGCTATTTTTTCAACATTTTTTGCACTTAATCATTTTCTATTTAGCACTATAATTTCTTAAATTTTTACACGATAACATGAATCCTGTGAACCCTTCAACCTCTACCCTAAGCATGGAGGTAGCTCATCCCATCCAACAGGTGGTAGATATTAAAGCACAACTCAGTCCCATACAGCCAGAATAGTAGTCACTTAAAATGTGTAACCAATTGCCTAAACACGTGGTGTTGGATGATGAAAGATATAACCTCCATTGTGTGAAGCTTTAGGCAGGTCTATCCCTAGACTACTAAGAACTAGATGCAAAGCGAAGCTCTAAAATCATACATTGGAATGGGAAGAAGTTCCTTCCTACACTTGACACATCCATCCCACTTACTGAAGACTTTATGTGGTTGCTAGACCAACTCATTAGAGAGAGTGGGCCTAATGAGCATGATGTGGCCTTAAACTATGATGAGCCCCTACAGAATAGGCAAGAGGAGTTTGAGGCTCGTTCAAACAAAGGTATCCCATTTTATGACTTTTCCCAACAACCCATTTTCAATTTTGTCCCACACTAGTCACAATCATCTACCTTCTTTGAGATAGTAGTATCACTCTTACTACCCAAGTCCATGCCTGTGGTAGCTAGCCACCAAGTACTACACGTATAAGGTATGGGACCCTCTATCACCTTTTCCTTTGTTATCTCCACCTAGTCCATACAACCTTCCTTGCCAACATCCATGATGCCAATGCAGCCATACATGCACACAATGCCTTTATCTTATCCATAAACAAGTCAAGTGTCCTTCATCCCAACCACCTTATTAGCACCTCCAATAATAGTGCAAGCCACAATCGCATGGTGGGCCCCAGCCTCTATGTCTATGGTACAACAGTTACACACCCATCAATACATGCAACAAAAAATGCAATAAGGGTCTGATGTGGTAACAAAGCCCACAGTAGGGCTATGGGCTACTCAAATGACACCATAGGCAACGCAAGAGATGCAACCAGTTGCATCTTCCCCAAGTTTGGACTAGGCATTTCAACTCATTCAAACACTAATGAAGGACGTTAGGTGGCTTAAAGCAGCTAACTCAGAAATAGTCCATGTGATGGACTTCTACCAAGATGACCATATTAGTCTTGTGGTCTTGCTACTAACTCTACCCCCTAGGGTCTAGCTTCCCTAGTTTACCAAATAAAATGGTGAAGGGGACCCCAATGCTCACCCTGTAACTTTCTATTTTGAATGCCTACTTTTGCAAGCATGGCCACATGCAATCATCTATGTATTTTCCATCTCCTTGATAGGCAGAGCTCTTGACTAGTACTGTGAGCTCCCTAGGGCTTCCATATTCACTTTGGAAGACCTACTTAGTCAATTTGTAACTCACTTCTAGTACAACTTGAATTCCAAGGCCATCTTGAACCAATTAATTAACATCAAGCAAGGGGTGCTAGAGCTAGTACAAAAATTTGTACAATGTTGGAGTGCTTTCCTTAATGAAATTCATGAGCTAATAGTAGAAACTAACCTTCTACCTATCTTCAAAGGTGTAGTAAATGACTTTATTAAGTCAAAAATATACTATCTAGCCCTATGCTCCCTGAGCCAAGCCTTTGCTCAAACAAAAAGCATATAGGACGTGGCACAGGCCAATAAGGACGCAACCTATGTGGCCTATAAAAATGAACACACAAAAACAGCAAGGAAAAGGGAAAGGAAACAAAAACCATTGTAGTTGTGGCCAATGAAGTGAAACCAAACAACACTAAACCAACAGCCAAGGTGTTTAAAGCCTTGGTGAACAAAAACAAAGCATCAAGTTCTAACACTATGAGAACCAACCAACCTACACCATCAGCAATTGTGGGGCAAGCTCCCCAAAGGATAACATTTGAGCACAAGGATTGCTCAAAGTATACCCCATTTCCTATCAAGATATTCAAGATCTTGGACTAGTTACTTGGTGCTCGGTGCATCTAACAAAAGTAAATGTCTAAGGACACATGTAAAATTTAGATTGGACTAATTTTGCAACTATAACTAGTTGCATGACCATGATATGGACTACTACTTGGCATTAAAGGATGACATTCAATGCATGATTGATCACGGAAAATTCATCCTTGATGATAGCCATCTTGTATGACCAAAAATTCAAGCAATGAAAGTCTACAAGGACTCCCTCAATACTAATGGTGCAAGTTACATCATTAATGCTATTAGTGTTAATGACAATGTAGAACTGGCACATGAACCATTTGCAGTTCGTGTGTCCTCTGGTAACATTGGGGCCTCAAAATTGACTAGACCATAGCCTCCTTTCGTCACCAAAGCACTACCTCAGGTTCCCACAACACCGTTTGTGGTTATGGCCTCATAGCACATTAGGAAAATGGCAACCCAAACACCCTTTTTCATTAGGGTTCCATGACATGTGGACCCCCTACCTACTCAAGATTTGGTGGTGGAAACTACAACACATCCTACCCATCCAAAGTCACATCCCAAGAGACCTGATGAGTATCTCATTGAAAAAATGATTAGGGAACATATGGAGTTAGGTCCTCCTAAGCTCATCCCCTTGTCAGCCATCCCCATGGCTTCATCATCTTAGATTGCCAACACAAGTGCAAATAGCCAGAAAATGAGTAGTGAGGCTTGGAAGCCCACTACACAATGAAAGGTTAAATCTCCTCCTTGAGAGATCAATGTCTTGGGTTTTATGGAGGAGGTAAGGGCTACCAAAATAATGAATAGTAGAAAATATTTGTTGGACACACTGGAACAAGTTAAACAATCTCTCAAACAAAAGAACACTACTCTAAGCTTGTATGACCTAGTAATGACTTCATCTATTCACCATGAAGCACTGGTTCACATGTTAACCTCTATTCCTATCAAAGAGGACATTCCAGCAAATGAAAAGGCCATCCACACTGTATTTCTTCCCCCCCATAACCCAATAGTCAAGGTCAATTCCCTTAACATTTCACAATGAGGTACTTAATGTAGACCCTGAAAAGGATTAGGTGAGAAGTATGGAAATGTTTATAATAATTCACATAGGCCAATATAAAATTCTCAAGATGCATGTCAATGATAGCATAGTAACCAATGTCATCACCTTCCCCATCACTGACAAACTTGGCCTGGTTAATCTAATCAAGCCAACAAAGACAATGTGCTTCAAATCCTTCAATGGACCATGTGTTGTTGTAAGGGGAATGATCATGATAGCTTTCATGGTAGGGGAGCAATTGACCACTACTACTGAGTTCATTATTATTGAAGAAATTCTTGGATTCAACCTAATCCTAGGGAGGTCTTCTCTAGCCCAGTTATAGGCCATTTCTTCACCTACTCATGAAGAGATCCACTTGTCCTGTGAGGCTCAAGAGGTGGTGATTTATGGTGAAAATGTAGCTCCCTCCACCATGAACAACATTGACATAGAATAAGGGTTAGAAGTAGAGTTCTCTAAAGACTCATCAACCATTTAGGGTGAAAGCCAACTTTGTCTGGTTGATCCACCTAAACAACCAAGCAAAATGAGGAACCTTCCTAAGGGAGCTTTCTATGTAGAAATGCCCTTTTGTGTAACAAATGAAGGTCTAGGTAAATATTTTCTTATGCCTCCTAACCCACATCGGGTTAGAAAACACTTACATGACTAAGGTATCCCCTTAGTTCATCTACATGTTTGCCTACCTTTTGTTCTTTGCTTGTATAGTTACGTTTGCATTGTTATTTGTATCTTGCATTAGTCATTTCATTTTTTTTATGTTATGCAATTTTGTTTAGCCTTTTCATTTTCAAAATAAATAAATATATATATATATGTAATAACAAAAAAAAATCTATATTAAAATAACAACCTACTAAGGCCTAAAATTGACAACTTACTTTCCTTTGCATAATGGCTCGAAATGGCCCTAAACTACCGATGATCCGAAATGGCCTTAACTAGTGATGGTCCTTTTGCTATGGCCTTAAAATTCCATGGGGCCCATAAGGGACCTAATTGCATCACTCAAATCATAAGTTAAAATTACAGCAACATGATATAAAATACAACAAAGTGATATATGAATATTCATCACATTTCTATTAAATTATCAATAAAATATATAGTTCAAGTTCACATCCAAAACAAAAATTTTCACAAAATACAAAATTTCCCAATAGCAAAGCCACATTCTAGGTAGCTTAGCTAGTAGTTTTTGGTTAGGGACTAGGATTCTTCTTCTTTATCTTCCTCGGTTACTCCATTAAGGCCTACACCATTACCAAAAACTTGCTTGAAACAAAAATAAAATAATAAATTAGCTTACAAATAAAGTGACATGCAACATTATAATAAAGTAAATAAAAATAATTCAAACTGGACCAACCTAAGAAGGACCTGCATCCATGTCTAGGGGCATCCTATTGAGGCCTTCCTCCAAGCATTAAAGGATTTTCTCGTCTAATAGCCATGTCAAATCCTCCTTAATAAGGCCAATACCCATGAGGGTCTTTCCTTTCTCCATGGTTGTCCATGAGGGTGGCCTTGGTAAAAACCTAGCAGAAGTGACCTCTCCTGAAGGTATAGTGATGTGTCTCTTTATGGTTCCACTCACCATTACATTACTAGCAAAAAATTCATAAGCCTGTGTTGTGCCAATTACATCAAGAAATATGCCTCAGCAATGATGCTCCCCAAACTCATATTTGTATGTTTTAAGGTATGCCTCATGTTCTTGCTTATAGTGGTGCTTATGATTCTTTTGAGTTTAGCCCCATTGATACACTTTTGCACTATAATCCTTCCAGTCTTGGTTCTTCCTTGCTAATAAGTTCATTTGCAGCCTTTGCTTGATCACCTCCTAGGTGGCCTCATTCTTTCCCTAGATGGTTGACCAATACTTGGCATAGTTAACTTTAGCTATTCTCCAGGTGTCATTTGCATTGTCACATGCCGCTAAGAAGTCATAATGGGACTACAAGTCCTTCAATTTTGCATCCTAGCTTTCCCCCCTCTCTTGGAGCTCATGCACTTCTTTTCATAGGTGCTCGTTAATGCACCTACACTCCCACAATGTTCTCATGGATGATAGTGCACATTTACTTGCCTCATCATATACGTGGCAAGGCACTTGCTCCACCTTGGGGAGAAAATCAGGCATGGCATCAACTTGGGCCATCCTATTTGGATCCCACTGAAGCTCGAAGCGTATTATCACATAATAGACAAAGCAACATTTTCCATGATCCAAGTAGTAAATTAGTAGAGAATGATAGATAAATATAGACATACCAATGTTAGGGTTTGTTTGTTGTATATGGTCCATCATGTCATCCACCAACCTTTGCATGAAGGAAAACTTATCAGGAGCCTTTGTCCATGGTTACATGTGGAAGGTGGATGTGGACGTTGGGTGTTCATAAAAAACACTAGTGGCTACAACACAACACACTTAGTAATTATTAGAAAACCAACAACTACAGGCATAAGGGTTAAAAAAGAAAAAAAAACAAAAAAGAAAAGAAGAAAAAAAATATGGGAATGCAATGCTCCTACCCAACAAGCCCTCAGATGTGAGAGTAAGGGGATCGCCCATCTACATGTTGTCAATGAAAGTTTCAAACTCACCCCCTTCAAACTGTAGTAATCCTTCTTTCTCAAGTTTCCATAACACTTTTGTAGATTCTTGTCCTCTTCATCTACTACTTTTCCCTTAGGTTGAGGATGGACATCATCCTCTATGGGCTCTACTACTCCGCAGGGGCCCTCTTACCTACATCACATAACTTAGGATTAGAATTTTCAATAATGAGTATAGTATAGCATAACATATTATAGTAGTAGCCAATGATGGATACTTACTAGCCATTCTTGAATGTACATCATGAAACATAAACCAAATTTTTCTTCCAATCTTCTCCACTTCACATACGAGCTTCTCTATGGGGCATGGTTTTTTAATATTTTTTCTAAATGATCCCACTACCTTAGAAATGAGTTGCCCCTCTTTCGTTGCATTTCTAGTGTTGGTTAGTGGGGCTGCACCTACACTATTATGTGTGTGGTAAGATCATCCCACATTGCATTTAATCATTACAAAAAACTTCTTGTCGATTGCCTCTAGGGAATCCTATGATTGCGTAGTGTTGAAAATGTGTTAGATCCATGGCCTAGAGATTTTCTTGTAGTCTTGCACCATCCATCGCCCATCCTCACAAACCACCAAAAACTCCATGAACCTTTGTAGGCATGCTCCGAAGAATGTGAAGTGCACGTGCAATCTTTCTTGGAGGTTGTGGTGCAACCTAACAATCTTAGCATGTAGGCCACTAGTAAGGTAAGAGGCCCAATTGTAACATGTCCCCTCCTCTAGAACATCCCTCATCATCCAGGCTTGCTCCACCTTGAGAATTTTTCCTTGGAAGAGTAGCTTTGGAAATGCATAAGCACGAAAGACTGGATAGAGGTGGTGGATCATAAGTACCTTTACTTCCTTGACTTGAATTCCTTTGTGGGACGTAGACATGCCCAACCACTCCTTAATGTTTCCTCTGTGGTCTAGGTCTTGATTATTTTTTTCTATAATTAGTGGGCCCTCATAAGGAAGGTTAGAGATGTCTACAAAGAATTCATCTGTAATGTCAAGGGTCACCCACACATCATGGGCCCATGTGATGAACTAATCAGCACTCTCACTAAAAGAGTTAATAATGGCAATCATCTCGACCGCTAGGATACTTAGGCTAATGGCCAAGAAAAGGCCCATTATCCTAGCCCATTGAAGCTTTCTAGTTATCTTCACTAGGGCATCATAGCACAACCAACATTGTGAAGTCTCAACCTCATCATATTTCATGATGAGGGTGGCCTCAGTGTAGCCTGTGGCAACCATTGTGACCTCTCATGACTTGACTTCAACTGTAATAGGTGAAAGTAAAGTTAGCAAATTGAGAAAAGTAAAGAAACAAGTGCATAAGAAAAATTATATACTACTTACATGGCACAAATGGTGTGAGAGATGGCAATGGTGGGGTTGAAACCTCCTTCACACTTGGTACGCTAGTCACGCACTTATTGTCCAACCAACCATAAGCTTGACACCTCTCAGGAGGGAATTCCATTAGGTGTGTCCCAATCTACCCAATCATTGTTGCATAGAAATTCTAAAAAGATGAGAATTCCTACAAGGTAGTGAGAGTCAAGTTTAAGGCCCTCTCCTCATCATGGAGGCCATGTGCATCAATAGTGAATTTGGCAATAGCCATGAGTAGTTAGCATATCAAATGAATACTAAAAAATCATAAGAGGACTCACTTTCCAGCATAATATGTTGTCTCAGGTGGGTTCGGGAAAAGAGTATGTATGCATTGAGTAATGAATAACATGTTGTTCTTATTGTAGTGTTGGGATTCTAGCATCTACCAAATCTTGGACAAAGGCCTAAGGCCCCTAGGGCCTCGACTTGACCTCCCTACTCCTTCATTACCAATAGGCTCATCAAATATGAACATTAGGATACACTCGTTTTCCCCAAGCAATAGTGTTTCTATTATGATGCCAGCCACATCCACTACCAAGTGTGAACATATTATCACATTGAAGTGGTAGAGAAAAAATTCCAAAAACTCTTATGCTCTTGACCTAGACCATACCACCTAGTGATACACACGTGTGTTTGGTGTAGGTACATTTGGCATAGGTTCACTCATACAACACAAGATACCCACCAACTCAACCATGATGAGGATGGGTTTCAATAGTACACTATAGCCACAATAGCAACAAGAGAAGAATGTTAGCATTAGACACAAAAAAAGATGCATAAAAATTATACCTAGCACATTAGTAAAACTCTTAGCTTTCCTAATAAGCCTAGTAGAAAAGGGACATTGGCATACCCATCTAACGTGCCTAGTCCCCAATGGAGCACAACACTAACATCTACGTTTCACATTTACAAATGTTATAGCTTTGAAAATATCAAAATAAATTTTCTAATTTTTGGTTATGATCCCCATAGAATGTAATCCTTAAAATTTTAAAATTTTTTCTAAGTGCTGGCTATGCTCCCCACAGAGTGTAACCTTCGAAAAAACTGCAAAAATTTTTAACTATTGGCTATTCTCCCCACAAAGTGTAACCTTCGAAAAAGTACAAAAATTTCTAACTATTGGCTATGCTCCCCACAAACCATAACCTTTGAAAAAACTACAAAATTTGTAAGTGTTGGTCATGCTACCTGTAGAGTGTAAAACTTGAAAATCAAAATTTTTTCTAACTATTTTTTGCTAAGCTCACAAGAGCATACCCTCAATATGGGGAGGTTCAAGAAATTTTTAAACTTGTAAAAGTGTAGCATTAGAGTGTAACACTCCCAAATATAAAAATCCAAATGTGATGGTCGTAACCCTCATATTCACCCTACCTACTCCACTATGCTCTAGCACTTGGCACTACTTAATCTTGACCATTATCCTCTAATTTCACATTAAAAAAACCATTCTAGCCTTGTTCCACATCACATACATGACATCAAAAACCCTCGTCCCATGTCACATGTAGGACAACAAAAACCCTCACCCCACATCATGTGTAGGATGCCACAAAAATCATGCACAAAAAATCCAAAAAATCCAAAAACTTATAATATCCATCACGCTTACTCCCTTTCCCATCCATGGCTACTATGGTAGCCATAGTGGTAGTGGTGGACCCTCCCTAGAGCAAGTTTCCCTCAAAATCCAAAAACCCCTAGGTGAACAAGGAAAGAAAATAAATCACAAGGGTAGAGCATAGCAACTTACCTTGCTGATGACATCTTTCTATGATCCTCTATGCACACTTTAGAAAGGTGCATCAATGTGCATTCTTCTTTGTCCATGTTGGTGAGGCCAAGGTGTTGAAATTTACAATGGTGCATGAAGGTTGGTATCTATGCTCTTTCTTTTTTCTTCTGCTTTTCTATACTTTGACTTCCTCTTTTTCACTACTATGGTTTGACTTCCTTCACCTTGGCCATACTATACTTGGTAACTATTTTTTTCAACTTTTCAAAATGATAGGTTGACTATGGTAAAACTTCTATTTATACTTTTTCGAGGTGAAGGACACATCACCCTCCCAAGTATTGTTCCAAGTGCTATGCATAATGTAGGACTATCCCATGTCTCCCACATCAATGTAGGACAACCACAACACCTAGAGTTAGAAAATTTTTTTCTGATTTGCTAGAAAATGCCCAACTTATTCCCACATTCAAAACCTTCCAAGCCTTGATTAAACCAATGTGTCCTACATAAACCATGGTCTACTATGACCTTAAACTAGCAATTCTATGGCTAATTTCGGTCCTAAAATTAATTTACACACTTGCTTACTTGATCCCAAAATTGCATAGTCAAGGAAATTTTCATAGCATTGTATTCCTTTTTTGATGATTTTACTTTATTAAGATAGGTTCCATTTGACATTTCTTTGGTTTTTTCATGGAAATTTTGGTAGGATTGCAACATGAATGCATATGAGTGTCTTCATTTGCCCTTGGTCTTGATTGGACCTTATGGAAATTCTATGAGATGCATAAATAGTAAACTCCTAGACTTTGAGCCTATAACTTATGATAAAAATATATCATCCCTAGAGACATCTCTAGATTGGCTAGACCATTTAGTCAAAGCTCTAGATGTAGAAGAAGGTGACATAACTGAGGATCCTCTCATTGAAGTCCTTGTAGTAACATGTAAAGGCAAGGCAAAGACATTGAAACTTAGTTTCTTGTTAGAGCCTCAAATCCAATAAAGCATCTCAAAAGTCCTCAACAATAACATCAAGGTGTTCACATGGTCCTATGAGGACATGCTAGGCCTAAACCCTCACATAATACAACACAACATTATCCTCAATCCTCACATAAAACCAAGCAAACAGAAGGCTCACAAGGTGGGTTTCATCCAAGCAATCAACTACACAAAGTGGGTTTCAAACATTGTAGTTGTCCCTAAGAAAAATGGAAGTATACACATTTGTATAGACTTTCAATATTTGAATAAGATGACCATCAAAGATGATTTTCCATTGCCTAGTATTGACCAACTCATAAATACTATAACTGGTCATGCCTTATTATCCTTTATGGATAGGTTCCTAGGGTACAACCAAATTTGGATCAACCTAGAGCACCAACTTAGCATCATCATCATGACACCATAGGGTACATTTTACTATATAATGATGCCTTTTGGACTAAAGAATGCAAGAGAAACCTACCAACATGCAATGGCATATATCTTTAGTGATTATCTACTAGACTTGTTCAATGACAATGTCAATGATATAGTAGTTAAGTCCAAGGTACCTCATGACCATGTAGATGACTCAGACCATGTCCTCAAACATTGCCTTAGACATGAGCTTAGGCTAAGCCTCAAGAAGTCTGTCTTCGGCATCAAGACCAGTTGCATGTTGGGCTTTGTAGTATTAGAAGCAAGCATACATGTAGATCCTAATAAGGTTAAGGCTATCACAAACATAGCACCAGTAGTAATCCTTAAGGAGCTACATGGGTTAGAAGGTAGATTACAATTTGTATGAAGGTTTCTCACATGGTTAACTAATAAGTTGTAGCTAATGCAACATTTTCTTAAAAAAGGAGTCCATTTTGAATAGATGTCTCAATGCTAAGAGGCATTTGACAACCTCAAAAAAGAGTTGGATCAACTTCTAATAGTTCACCCTCTACAAGAAGATAAGCCATTTTAGATTTACCTTGCAACCTTGGATGCATTCATTGCTTTTTTTCTTTGCCAAAAGTGAGATGATGCTCAGAGGTCCCTATTTACTACTTAAGACATGTGCTAGTGGCCCATGAGAAAAAATACAATTATGTGGAGAAGAACTATTTCATCTTAGTCTTTGCACTCCAGAAATGGAGACATTATCTTTTCCATAGTAAGGTTAATGTTATCTGCAAAAGCAATGTACTTTGTGAAATTACTACAAACATATACGAAAGTAGTTGAATTGCATGGTGGAAGGCAATAACCATAGAGTTTGATCTACACTATATATTATAAGCATCCACAAAGGGTCAAGAAATAGCTATGTAACTCATAGCTTCACCCATATACAATCATGAAAAAATAGATTTGAAATTCCCAAATGAGTATGTCAATAGCATAAGCAAAGTAACTACAAACTTTGAGGTAGTTTTACACTTTGATGGTGCATCAACCTCACAAGGTGGTAGTGCTACTACTATCAACACGTTTTCCTCTAGGGAGATCTGACCCTTCACATATCACTTTGCATTTCCTTGCATAAACAATGTAGTAGAGTATGAAGGTCTTCTTAGAGGTATCTTAGCAACTTTTGATTTAGGAATCCAAAAAATCACAATATGAGGCAATTCATAGGTCGTAGTCAACCAAATTACAGAGGTTTATGGTTGAAAAGCACAACATTTACAACCTTACTGTGACTTGGGAAAACATCTATTCAAAAAGTTTGCAATCATGGATGTCCAACATATTCCCTATAATGAGAACATCATTGTTGATGCGTTAACCACCTTAGCCTTAAGCATAGCACCCAACATGTTTTTTTCCTTACCTACTTCAATAATAGATTGCATCGAACCTCTCACTCAAATGACAATCATTACATCCATAGCCATGACAATCATAGCTCATTTCCAAAAGTGAGATGATGCTCAGAGGTTCCTATTTACTACTTAAGACATGTGCTAGTGGCCCATGAGAAAAAAATACAATGATGTGGAGAATAACTATTTCACCTTAGTCTTTGCACTCCAGAAATGGAGACATTATCTTTTCCATAGTAAGGTTAATGTTATCTGCAAAAGCAATGTACTTTGGGAAATTACTACAAACATATACGAAAGTAGTTGAATTGCATGGTGGAAGGCAATAACCATAGAGTTTGATCTACACTACATAGTATAAGCATCCACAAAGGGTCAAGCAATAGCTGTGTAACTCATAGCTTCACCCATATACAATCATGAAAAAATAGATTTGAAATTCCCAAATGAGCATGTCAATAGCATAAGCAAAGTAACTACAAACTTTGAGGTATTTTTACACTTTGATGGTGCATCAACCTCACAAGGTGGTAGTGCTACTACTACCAACACGTTTCCCTCTAGGGAGATCTGACCCTTAACGTATCACTTTGCATTTCCTTGCATAAACAATGTAGTAGAGTATGAAGGTCTTCTTAGAGGTATCTTAGCAACTTTTGATTTAGGAATCCAAAAAATCACAATATGAGGCAATTCATAGGTCGTAGTCAGCCAAATTATAGAGGTTTATGGTTGAAAAGCACAACATTTACAACCTTACTGTGACTTGGGAAAACATCTATTCAAAAAGTTTGCAATCGTGGATGTCCAACATATTCCCTATAATGAGAACATCATTGTTGATGCATTAACCACCTTAGCCTTAAGCATAGCACCCAACATGTTTTTTTCCTTACCTACTTCAATAATGGATTGCATCGAACCTCTCACTCAAATGACAATCATTACATCCATAGCCATGACAATCATAGCTCATTTCCAAAAGTGAGATGATGCTCAAAGGTTCCTATTTACTACTTAAGACATGTGCTAGTGGCCCATGAGAAAAAAATACAATGATGTGGAGAATAACTATTTCACCTTAGTCTTTGCACTCAAGAAATGGAGACATTATCTTTTCCATAGTAAGGTTAATGTTATCTACAAAAGCAATGTACCTTAGGAAATTACTACAAACATATACGAAAGTAGTTGAATTGCATGGTGGAAGGCAATAACCATAGAGTTTGATCTACACTACATAGTATAAGCATCCACAAAGGGTCAAGCAATAGCTGCATAACTCATAGCTTCACCCATAGACAATCAAGAAACAATAGATTTGAAATTCCCAAATGAGCATGTCAATAGCATAAGCAAAGAAACTACAAACTTTGAGGTAGTTTTACACTTTGATGGTGCTTCAACCTCACAAGGTGGTAGTGCTACTACCATCAACACGTTTCCCTCTAGGGAGATCTGACCCTTAACGTATCACTTTGCATTTCCTTGCATAAACAATGTAGCAGAGTATGAAGGTCTTCTTAGAGGTATCATAGCAACTTTTGATTTAGGAATCCAAAAAATCACAATATGAGGCAATTCATAGGTTGTAGTCAACCAAATTACAGAGGTTTATGGTTGAAAAGCACAACATTTAAAACCTTACTATGACTTGGGAAAACATCTATTCAAAAATTTTGCAATCGTGGATGTCCAACATATTCCCTATAATGAGAACATCATTGCTAATGCGTTAACCACCTTAGCCTTAAGCATAGAACCCAACATGTTTTTTGCCTTACCTACTTCAATAATGGATTGCACCAAACCTCTTACTCAAATGACAAGAATTACATCCATAGACATGACAATCATAGCTCATTTCCAAGAGTGGTATGATGATATTAAAATGTACCTCCAATAGAGTTAGCCTCCATAACACCTAGCCTCCACTCAAAAAGATGCAATGCAAAAATGATCACTACAGTACATCCTTGTAGGTGATAGCACCTTATGTTGTAGATCCTATGATGAAATAATATTAACCTACATTAATGATAGTGAAGTACAAATGATTGTTAATCAAGTCCACGAGGGTCTATGTGGAGGCCACATAGCACCTATGGAAATGGTAGCAAAACTTAGACACTTAGGCTACTATTGTTCTTACATGGAGCTCTATTATGTTTCCAAGGTTAAGATATGTGATGTGTATTAGTGACATGGTAACCGAATGCACATGCCACGCACTAAACTACATACTACATAAATCACATGACCATTCCAATGTTGGGGGTTGGATATCGTAGAACCTATAATGCTTAAGTCTTTTGCAAGACATAGCTTCACCATAACTACAACTGAGTACATTACCAAATGGATTGAATCCATTCCCCTTAGGAAGAGAACACCACAAGTTTGTAAATTTATCCTAGACAATATAGTGACTTGATTTGATCTAGCCATGACCATAGTCACACACAATGGGCCACAATTTCGTAGTGCAGAAACTAAGGCCTTCTATGGAAACCTTGCTATTAAACATTCCTTTTCATCACCATACTACCCATAGGCAAATGGCCAAGCGAAGGCTATGAACAAAGTCATCATCAACCTTCTAAAGAGAAATATTAGCAATAGTAAGAAATTATGGCATGAATAGCTAGTCTATGCACTATGGGCCTACTACACGACATGTAGAACAACAACTTATAAGACACTATATAGCCTTTTGTATGGATTTGAAGCAATGTTGCCTCTTGAATTGTAGGTCCCATCACTTTGGATGATCCTCTATAGCTCCATTTATGAGGTTCAAAATAATGAGTTGAGAACCATTGACATTGAATCTATAGAGGAGGAACATGTGCAAACACTTGATCACATCAAGTGGTACTAGGAAAAGTAATGGCAAAATCACCATCACAATCAACATCAATGCTCAATCAAGAAGGGGGACCTAGTCCTCAAGGTCATTCATGAACCCATGGACAAATTCTTAGCTCACTGGTAAGGGTCGTTCTTGGTCATAAAGACCTATGACAATGGAACATTCAAGCTTACTAATTTATATGGTAATGAGTTTGCCAATCTAATCAACCACTAGTACCTAAAACCGCACTATGCCTAGTACATAGTGTTATTCCAATGATAGATCAAGGTAAGTGAACATCTACTATGATGTTAAACTAGCACAAAACATTTGCTACAATGTTCAATTGGTACAAAACATCTTCTGTGAAATTAAACTAGCACAGAACATCCACTACGATGTTAAACTAGCTTAAAATTGTGCACTACAATGTTAAATTGGCACAAAACACATGCTATAATGTTAAACTAATACAAAATGTCCTTAGGCTATGATGTTAAACTAGCACGCATAGCATGGTCAACTACAACCTTATACTAGCTAATGGAGACACTTGGGTGCTCACTTCTAGTGTGGCTACTAGAGCTTTTGCAGCCTATCATCACTAGTGCTTGCACTGGCCTTCCTACTTTGCACTTTGCATGCACCTACAACTAACACATCACTCATGACCCTTGTAATGCCTTTACAAAAAAGAGTTCACCTTCATCTCACATGGTGTGGTTATTTTTCTTATTTTCTCTATGTTGTGTTTGAAGGATGAATCCTCATTGATGTTGTTTAAAGGTGTGTTTCATGATGGTGGTTTGTCACTGCACTACTCTAATGTGCTCACTTTGACTCGCCAAGCTATGCAAGAGTGCACATCCTTATTACCCCTACTATAGCCAATTCACATTTACCCCTTTACTTTACCTTTCCCCATATTCTTGGAAATCTTCCCCAATGCACATGGCACCCTTCCTTAGTCAACTACAGAACCCATGATGGACATAATGCAACTTATCACATGGGGAGCCTTTGTGGGTTAATCAAATCCCAAGCAGATGTAACACAACTCATCTCAAGGAGGAAACACCTATCCAATAGATGTGATGTGGTTGCCTTTAAGCAAATCTTGTTGAATAGCATGTAGTCTACCTGATAATAAAACATCTTCTAATTCCCAAGAAGAAGAAAGAGAGAGAGAGAAAATAAAAGAAGAAGAAAAATGGGAAAAAACAAGTGCCTAAGAAATAAATACATACATACATACATACATAGATATATATATATATATATATATATATATATATAGCAAAGTTACCATTTTGTAATTGGTCCACCTGAAATTGACTCTCTCACAAGCACATTAATGAGAAGTTGAGTTTCAAGGGTAGGACATCATAATATGTTAACAACAAGTACCATTTGGCAACAAGGCATCGAATTTCCATATCCTACAACCGCATGCACATTGAGCATCTTCCCCACTTGCTATACCTTGACCCATCTCCCTAACCTATTCCCTTCCATACTTTATTTCCTTCACACTCTCAAGGATAGTGAAGCATTATCTAATTGAGCACTAATGAGTGTTGTTGGTGTCATGTCCTCCATGGTGTTTCATGTTCTTTATTGACATATCCTGGGCCACTCCTCTAGATGTCAACAAAGAGGGGCCAATGAAACAACACCAATTTTGGGCTTCAACAGTTCAACAAAAAATTCGTCTAAGCATCAAAACTTGGCAAAATTTTTCTAAGTGTTGGTGCTATGTTCCCCAGTGTAGCCAACATAGCACACACTTCCATGTCCAATTTGCCCAAGTGCCAAGCCAATTGTTAGGATTACTTGGGATGAATGAAATAGTTTGGCAAATTTTCTATCTCCTAGGTTGTCATGCTTACTACGTTCCCCATAGTAGCCAATGTAGCATATGTTCCAGTGACTAATTCACCCATGCGCTAGGCTAGAAGTTGTCAAGATTACCTGGGATGGAAAAAATAGTTTGGCAAATTTTCTATCTTTTGGGTTGTTATGCTCTATTACAATCTCCAACATAGCCAGCATAGCATGCTTTTCATTGACTAGTTTTGCCCAAGTATTAGGTAAGAAGCTGTTAAGCTAGATTGAAATAGAAGTAACATTTGAAAAATTTTCTAACTCCCAAGACTACCTCTCCTACTACACCCCAGAGCATAGCCACCATACTATGAGGAAAATCTATATATACTGTTCAATTTTGGCTAACTATCCTTGCTATGCTCCCCAATGTAGCCAACATAACCAGTGTTAAAAATCAAAATTATATAAAATTTCACTAAGTGTTATGTTACGCTCTAGAGTGTAGCCAACTTGACACTACAGAAAAGCCTTCAACAGCCTCTAAAAGTCTCCAGAACTTAGCACCAACCTTTGTCTCAGCTTCGACATTCCTCAGGAAAGCAAGATTAGCAATTTGTATCTCTTTGCACCCCATTAGTTCACAAAATTTTTTCCTGCAATTGACCCTACTCAAAAGAAGGGAAGACATAATCCTAGAGTGTAGCCTCCAAGTTGCACTATTTTTCATTATTTTCTAGTACATTGCAGTCTTTCAAATATTAACACATGTAGTCTTGGCAGTATAGTCATAGTTCAGTAGTCTCTAGGAACCTGTTAGAGTTATTTTGAGCTTAACACTTTGCTACTCTAATGGAAGTGTAGCAAACTTCAGTGTAATCCCATCTAACCCTCATTGCCATGTGTCACCTGATTCACATTTTCTGCTAACCCTCATTCCACGTGGTGTCTGATCCACATTTCACACTAAACCTAGCCCTATAAATACCATAGCACTTTGCATTTCAAGGGTTGGCATATTAAAAGAGCATTGGGCATTTTGAATTTCTAAGAATCCCTAGCATTCTCACACTTGAGCACCTGACACTTCACACCTTGGTGCCAGTCAAAATGTAGTCCACCATTACACCAATAGAACATGGCAACAACCAACCCAGTAAATTTTGTCCCTACAGAAATCATTAGTTCCATGTCCTAGGCATCCCAGAGATGGTGAATACACTACTATGCTACCACTATGTTTTCCTGTACACTACATACCATTCTCACCTCTTTTCTAGTAATATCTATGCTCCACATTTGGGGTAGTTCACTTTTTCTCTCTTAAATCCTATTCCATATTTTCAAGAATTTTCTTTGATGTTAGACATAAATCTTGCATTCTTCTATTTTTTGATATGTAGTTGCACATTCACATCGTTTACTCAAGCTAGGACATCCTAATATGCTTTGGCTTGGCCAGTCTGAGTGTCCACACGTAATGTAGTATAAACCCCTCTTGCGCATCATTATTTTAACACCATGTAAGTCCCTATCTGATTAACAAGGTAATTTAGGGCATCTCGTTTCCATTTCCAAGCATAGCCCTTGCACAGATTTGGGGTTAGGCTATATGCTTGACAACCTCTTAGTGTTCCAAACACTAATGTTTTCGAATGTCACAATTACCTCTCAATGTGATGCCAAATATGTTTAGTAAGTTTCACACCCTAACCATGGACTATGCTATTTCCACCATGCAAAAAACTGAAGATACCTTTGTAGCCATTATCCATACTACCCCTATGAATGAGTGGTATGATGATATCAAGTTTTATCTTATGCATCATGATTCTTTGCAAGGCCTAGCTATTGCCCAAAAGGATGTTGTACAAAAAAGATCAAAGTAGTATGTCATTATAGGTGATAACACATTATGTCAATGATCCTATGATGGTATATTACTAAAGTGCTTAGGGAAAATTGAAGCCAGAATAGTCCTAGAGGAGGTTCATGAGGGTGTTTATGGAGGATAGATAGGACCAAGAGCTATGGCCCCTAAGATTAGGTGGTTAGGTCACTAGTGGCCCCATATGGAAAGTGATTGCATGCAAAAGGTTAAGTGTTGTGACACATGCCAATGACATAGTAACCTCATGGATGTATTGTCAACAAATTTAGATACCACTCAAATCACCTAGCCATTTCAACGATGGGGGTTGAATATCATTGGACCTATAACACCGAAGTATTCTGTAGGTCATAGCTTCATCATCATTGCAATCAAATACTCTATCAAGTTCCCTTAAGGAAGACTAAATCTAAAGAAGTTTGCAAATTTATCTTAGATAACATTGTAGCATGTTTTGACATTCTCATGACCATATTTATAGACCATAATTTAGTAGCCATGAAAAAAAATATTTCTATCACAATCTAGGCATTAATCATTCTTTCTCATCACCTTATTATCCTTAAGCCAATGAATAAGTAGAAGTAAAAAATAAGGTCATTATCAATTTGTTGAAGAAGATGCTCAATAATAGCAAACGTATATGGCATGAGTGACTTGTTCATGTACTATGGACCAAAAAAATGACCTATTTTAGGGTAACCAAAGTAATCTCTTATAGCCTAGCTTATGGTTCTAAAGTTGTTTTGCCTCTTGAATTGTAGGTTCCATGACTTCGAGTAGCCTTGATTGACCTTATCAATAATGAGAAAAACAAGGAGTTGTAGATGATGGCCCTAGACTCGATGTAGGACCAACATATGCAAGAACTTGCTCACATAAAACAGTATCAAGAAAGGTAGAAATGACAACACCACCATAACTTGACCAAACATAAGATCAAAGAATGTGACTTGATCCTCAAAGCCATTCATGAGCATGCAGATAAATCCTTAGCCAATTGTAAATGGCTCTTTATAGTCACCAAAGCCTATGGTAATGGAGCATTTAGGGTAGCCAACATAGATGGGAATGATTTGGCAAATTTGATCAATCATTCCTATTTGAATCCATATTACATGTAGCTGATGGTCATCAAAAAGAGATCCTACTCTATAGTTGTCTATCAAGGCCTTAAACCAACAACGTAGCCTACCATGGCCTAAAACTAGTAATAACATGACATACTGATGCCTTAACCAACAAACATGACCTATTTGGAGACCTAAAATTGGTAAAACCATGGCTTTCCAAGGCCTTAAACTAGCATCACGGCCCACTATGGTCTTAATTTGGCATCAAAGTCTACTAAGACTCTAAACTAGCATCATGGTTTGCTATGACCTTACATTAGCACCATACCTTGCCAAGGCATTAAACTGGTACCATGGCCCACCATGGCCATAAACTAGCAACATTTGTGACCTAGGTGGCTTGGTTTTATTCTCCATGTGGCCTATATATGAATTGTAATAATTTAACATGCTTTCTTTGCTTGGTTTCCTTGTCATCTTGAAGTTTTGTTTGTAGGATGAAGCCTAACGCCATTGCAAGGATGCAACTCATTATGATAGGAAATCACCACATAACCTTGATGTGTAAGATTTGGTTAGCTTATCCTGCTATGTTAATAGTACTTGTACCATTGCTCTCCCTCTAACACCACTCCTTGAGCCCAACCTCATCGATAGATGATAACATTCCCTACCCTAAGCAACGATGTTGGCCTAGGTTTGCCATTCATGCACTATAGTAATATAACATGTCCTCAACATGCTTCATCCTCAAGTCCAATTGAATGTAACATGATTCATTCTTTTGAAAAATCATTAAATCCATAAAGCATAACACATCTCATTTGATGGGATCACTCTCAAGTCCGTTGAGTGCAATGTAACTCACTGGACAAGAAAACTATGTTAAACTAGCCCTAGAAATAAAACCCAATGAAGGTTTCACCCTACAAAAAAAAAAAATAGCAACAAGAAAAGAAAACTTCCAGGGAGCCAAATGGCTAGAGAAGCCTCAAAGCCCAATGGCTACTGAACTCTTGAAGCAAAATGGTGATTTCCTTAAATGCATTTGCCAAGAAACCAACACTTCAAAATATGTTAATACCATGCTATAACCATGGATACAACATTTGAAATGCATCCTTATCCTTCATGACCATATTCCTAACTACCATATTCATTTCTCTATCATAGGCCAAACCCATCATCACAATCACTCTTCGACAAGGTTTGACATGACTTGATCAAGCATAAAGAGGAGGTGTCAATGGTGGACCTACTAGTGGTGTTTTTTATTCTTTGTTAGTGCCTCTTTGATTAATCCTCTAGGCATCAACAAAGAGTCACCAAAGAAACACCACCAAATTTGCATGTTGAAACCTTTGTAATTCCATCCCATGAAACCTAAGGCAATCCATTATTGTAAATGTGAAGGTTGTAACCCATAAAGGGACAATCTCACATGTTTCATATTTTTGGGGCTAAAAAATACTTCATAAGTGACCAAATCCTCATTCCCCAAGTGAAAAGGGTCACCTAGTGTTGATATTTTGGCTTTGGGAAGTCAAAAATGCCTTATGGAATGCCAAAAATTACAATTCGATGGGTTTTATGGGGGGTATACATTTCTCTACGCTAACACACCCCTTGTAGGGGGGTAAGCTAGCTAAAAGACTTAAAAGATAGCACAGAGGAGTGCAAGAGAGGTAGAACTCAACTACCCCTAGTGTGGAAAGGAAGGTAACCTAGCCTAGAGGGATTGACCTTTACCCCCAGCATTAACCTTCTATCATCGCTAAACACTGACACTCTTCCCCTAAGGGAGGGAAGGTGGTTAGCTAGCTATGAGAGAGGAGATCAAACAATGTGGAGGTGGCCAGATAGCTAGGATGCATGGGGGTGGATCTCACCTACCCACCTAAACATGATAGCTAATTATTAGCAATTTGGGATCCAATTTCTAGCTAATCAATCAATAATTTGGCAGCCAATTTTCAGCCAATCATGTCAACTATTGGCAGCCAATTTGTAGACAATCATGTTAACCATTTGCAGCCAATTTGCATCCTAAATCATTGCCATAATTCTATAAAAACAAAACCTTGGCACCATGTCAAGGCTCCACACTTTTTCAATTTAGCATCCTTGGCATTTGGCATCCAATAGATTTGAGCTAATGAACCTTGTTGCAGGGGAAGTAGATAAGCTTATATTACAGGAAAATATGACAGATTCAAGATGTAGTAGAAGAACTAGGAGCCCATGTTAAGTCATCTGAATTCTCATAGCCTTATCTTGTGAATTCATACATTCCCTCATAGGGATCATAACCAAAGCATGACCTTGATTTTGGCTCTATGTGTAGAGGATGTAACAACTCTAAGTGATCATTAGTGAAGTAAAAGAATTTAGTATCTTGCTCCATATTTCTTTAAGTGTTTAGGATGTCAAAGACCTCTATCTCTCTTACTCCATACATTCTTGCTATTTTTGCATTATAATCCTCTTTACATAATTAAATTATCTTAAGCCTCCCACTCCTCTTTACTTCTTTTTCAATCTTTTCTAGCTTGAATGTTCACCAATGCTCAATTCTTCTTCATATCTATACTTCTTAGTTATTGCCAAAGCTCTCTATAAAATCCTCTTAATTCATCCAAAAGCACTATTGAATGTCCATAGCTATGATGATTTCTAAATTTCTTCTTTATTTTTAGTTTTATTCAATGAATTTTATGTTTTTCTATCTATGCTTAGTATGACTAGTTATTTTCTAATTATTATGTCTAAGTTTTTCACTTAATAGTTCATTGATAGAGAGGATTAGCATGATTTTTAATTAAGCTCCTGTGTTTATCTCTAAGTTTTCTTACTCTCAACTCTTAATGTATTTGGTTTTTTCTTGTCTTTGTTTATTACTTATGTTTATCTCTATTTTTTAAACTTGATCTATTTATTAATAGGGGGAGGCTTTTTTCACTTTCTTTTTTTGACAAAAGGGGAAGAGGTGTGATGTGATTGTTAATGTCTGATCTAATTTTGTGTTAATTATTTTTCCAGATAAAGTGAAGATGATCTTTTTGCATTATTAATTTTTTCTTTCTTTAAGCATGTACAACATTTCTAAGCTTATCTTATGATTGACCAAGTAATTTTCATTTGTTTTAGCTATTTTGAGTTGCAATGTGCTTTAACTACATGACTAATTGTGACCTACATGTGTATAGTGTCTAATTATTTTTTTAATTATTTAATTAAGTAATGATCATGATGGTTATGAGATATTGATGATGAAAACTTGCTCATCTTTAAGTAGCCATATAATTATTATGATTTATCAAGTTTTTTGACAGGATGCTTAATTATTAAGAGCTTGGTAATATAAGCTTAATAAGTTTCTTATTATAATCTATTCATATAATTTGAGCTGGCATATATTATTGTTTTGACCTTAAAGCCTTTTGTTAATTTTTAAAGCTATCTCTACATGCCTTGGCTCTAAGTAATCATCTCTACTCTCACTATTCTAGCTCATGAAGTAAGTGCTCCAAATCTCAAAAAGGGAAAGATTGTTAGGTGTTTTGATCTTTGTTGCAAATTTGGCTTTATAAAAGAGCTTCTATTTTGAAAAGGCTCAAGCTTTCATTTGAATCTTTTGTTTGCATAGGGTATTCTTGCTACATTAGCACATAGAGCTCAGTAATATAAACATTCTTTTATTCTACAAGAACTTCTTCTTTTAATGGCTTCTCTCTACCATGTAATCTTCTAGAATAGGCATTATTTACAATGGCTCTACTAGCTTAGCATCATGGATGCTTTCAAATTATTAATTTAGCATGCTTAACGCATTAAATGTAGCTTAGCAAATGTAAAATAGGTGGGATTGAATTCAACAATGTATACACAGAAATTTTTTTTCCCATTGTAGCATGATGCTTTAGAACTAGCTTGTAGAATCATCTTTTTCATTCTATGAAGGTGCTCTTGTTTAGTTCTACCACGTCAACGTCTTCTTATGCAAGCTAGAATTGGTGGAATCTAGCTTAGTTCCTTTTAATACATACCCGTTTGGATTTTTAATCTAGCTTAGCTTTTAGAACCATTAGGAGAATCATTTTTTGATTGTACAAAGGCTCAAAATAATACTTTTGGCACATCATCAATTTCCTTCCACACATGTAGACTTGGTTAAAAATCTCAACTATTTTCTTCAAAAGCCTTTAGAGTCATTTTCTTCTACTGAGTACATTGCCATATTACCTCATAGAACCAGCCTTTAGAACAAGCATTTTGATCTACAAAGCTCATCTAAAATGGTTCTATCACATCAATGATTTTACGTTTCTACATGCATAAGAAAACTTATTCTTTTTTTCTAAAAAAGGCTCATGAGAATCAAAAATCTATTAAATCTTTTTTTTTTCCAATTCTAAATGAGTTGAGTACCATGTTAACCCATAGAATCAGTTTAGAACCTTTGTGTATTTATAAAAATAAAAGAAAGTTCCTTTTCACATTAGCCATTAAATTCTATATAACATTTTAACATGTTTTAAAAACTTTTCAAAATATAGTTCCACCAGCTAAGCAAGAAAAAGAGGCTTTAAAAAGAAGAGCTAATGGAGAGGCACACATGTTCTTGCACAAAAAGCTTATTTATTTTTTAAGTAATACAAATATACAAAAAGTTCATCATGGAGGATTGTAAATTGGTTCTATTTAACCTAGCCTTTCATCATAAAGCTAAAACTATAAAAGCTTTAGACCAGAAAATAAAATGCTAATGTACAGTAAAAGCCCATATTGCCTAAAAGCATCATGAAAGAAAGCTTGGAAATACAAAAATGGTCATAATACAAAGGGCGATTATACAAATAAGTTAAAGCTTATATTATTGCAAATGTTAACTAAGCCACATTAATGAGAAAAGATAGATGTAGTTAGATGAAGCCAAACAAGCCATTGTTCTTGGTGCAAGCTAAGCCAAAACAATTCCAAGAAAAAGTAATAAGCATTGACATCAAAGATAAAGGAACAAATTACCTCTTCCTTTGCCAAGCTTTCCATGCTTCCTTCAATAGATTTTGAAAGCAGTAATGGAGACCAATATGTAATAACTCTAGTTTCTTCTTTCTCTACCTCTTCCTAACAAATTGATAATGATTATAGCTTATTTCTTCTCATGCTTCTTCAACATATTAGCAAGGGCTTGGAAAATGACTCTAGAAATGATCACATGGTATGATGGCTTTAAATTGAAAATCACCAGGATAGCTCTAATATGCTAGTTTTGGCTCCTTGGTGCTAAAATTGGAATTTCTCTTTTCTTTGTTCTTCTTTTCTTCTCAATTTCTTTCTCTATCTTCTTTGTAAAAACTATGTTGTCTTTCTCTTAAAAAACTTTGTAATTTTTGAGTCTCTATATTAAGATAGGGCAAAGTGTTTTCCTCTTCCTCTGTGCTATAGAAGCTCACTTCAATGACTTCAACCTTAGTAATTGTGCTCAATCTAGGACTATAAGAGAAGCCCTGTAATTTATTTTAGTTAATATAATTAGTCTACCCTCTAAAATCTAGGGAGAGTTTTATGGTAGAGTAGGCTAGTTAATCTAGCTGTTGGACTACCTTAAAAGCTTTATGTCTATTTATTGTTTCTTTCATAGCTTTGTATCTTTGATTTGTCTTTGGCTACATCCAAAAAACAACTCTAACAAAGCAAGTTCTACATTATCAAGGAGCAAAAGATTATTATCTTTACTAATATATAGAATCTAGCTATCCAACACCCTTTGCTACCCTTATTTGATATAACATAAAATAATGGTGACAAACATAGGTTGAGAAATATGTGATTACTTGCAAGTTCTGCCATATATCGCAATGCAAAATTGAAGTTTATTCAAAATCCAATCCCACATTTAATCTAATAAGTAGTATTATAGTTTTATTTAATTTTTAAGTTTACTATATTGTTTATTACTAATTCTGATGCTAACCAAAAATTGAAATTTCTATATGTTATTTTTCTCTCTAACTGACCTCATAGATGAAAAAATTTGGAAAATGAAGCTACCAACATAGGTGGATATAACCTATAACTTCTCTATTTTGTTAATATTGACGATTTTAATTAGATTCTTATACTGATTTATTTAGATTTTTCCTATCCAAAAGGCTGTGAATTTGTTGATCTGATCCCATTTTTCAATCTCTGGTGACAAATACATCATCTACCATCTCCCACAATCGTAACCAAACAACCTTCGTTGCAAAAGATTGTCCTAACTACTTGTTAAACCCGGTTGTGCAATATTTCAGATTGTTTGATTAAAGTAAAATAACGGTCCTGCATCTTTAAAGTGCTGCTTAAACGATCAATCCTAAAAATAATCGGTACAGATACATCTAGTATTATTGCATGGTGTTGGTCTTGCATACAAAACGATGAACCGACACAGAAATGGCCCATATTAAAACCGTGTTGGAAGAGGAAATTTTGGATTGGACACCACTGAATTTGGAAAGTGTGGATTGGACACCATTGATTTTTGGAGGACATTACCAAACATCATTTACCAGGGCAGGAGGTAGCAACCACATTCAATTGATTGGAAGCAAGCACATGAATGTCTTTGTTAGGCATGACAAAACAGGTAACACCATCTGAATTGTTTAACAAAACAGGAAAGTTGATTTGTCAAACATGTTCTTTTGCTATAGCATGATATATCTATACATAGCTACATTACTGTCTACATTTATGTTTGATCAGAGGGCTGGCATTTAATAAAGACAAAACGTTCTCTATCATTGCTTTCACGCAGACAGGGAGGGGGCCATGATAATAATTTCACTAATACCCAACATCCTAAAAGTGAGCATATTTTGATGCAGATCAGCACCAGATAAGAGACCACCAGCCCACCAGCACCACCAATATGAAGAAGAAAACATTGCAAATACAAAGTGCGATTAAAAGTAGGTGAGTGGGCATCACAGACAGTCAATTCATCTGTTCATTCATGTCACTTCCACCACTGCCTTTTGCATCAGTTTTTGACTCCATTCACTCCAATATTGCATACCTCTTCCGCTTTTGCTTGCTTTATTTCTCCTCCTTTTTTATGACCTTTTCCAGAAAGTTGCAGTTCGGTTACACCAAATGCAGCTGTTACTAGACTCCCTATGATTTGACACCCATTACTGTAAAATCCTAACTCCAAAAGTTGGATTCCCATGAACCATCAAATGCAGCAATCTCATTGATCGATTTCCCACTTCAAAAGAAATTCGATCCTGAACCTTTCAAATATGAAGATGCGTTTCTCTGCAAACGTCTTGCCGACAGTATCGGTAGAAGCACAAGCAAATAACAGTGGAATGAAGACGTGCTAGTATTTAGTTCCTCTAAGGAGAGCAGTTCAGTGCATATCATTAACAATATTGGAACTAAAAATTAGAAATCAGTCCTAGCGTAAGTATGAAAATATAAACGAAGAGGAGCAGCGAGAGGATTTCATCGCAAGAATAAAAGAAAAAGAGAACTGAAAAAATTCGATTTATATCAATACTTACCCGACTGGTATTTGACCAGGAGATGCCGAGGAGGAAAAAAGACAAGATTCCAGACTGTAATGAGGGAGGTGGGTTATCCATGATGGAGAATAAGGGCACATGCGGTAATAATCCATGATCATGATTTATGAATAATCTTCATAGTCTGATGATCAAAATCTCTTCGCACGTGCCCTGCTTCTCCACCATCTATCAACCCACCTGAAGATATATCTTCAGTGCAAGACTACTGGAGAAGAAACAATGAAGAAAACCCAAGACCAGAGAAATAGAAAAGAACACTTGAACTTGAAGAAGCAGCCAGTAGAGGCCTATAGTTTGAGAAGAGACCAGGATCAGAACGAAAAGTGATGAGACTATATAGATGCAAACCATCGTAGTAGGCAGCTGTAAAGTCTAGTGTTAATAATGGAAACATTGAAGACGGTTCCCCTTTTTCTTTTTTCTTTTTTCTTTTTCCTTTTCTTTCAATTTCAAAACAATGCTGGCAGCAAAGTAATCGCCAATTTCTGCACCAAATGCCCTGGACCCACCTGGCCACTTCTCTGCAGCAAAATGTTAGCGGATGCCATTATCAAAAAAGGTCTGAAAACCTGCATACCCTACCATCCAAATTGATTACAAAAACCTTCAATGATGACACTAATGCTGGATTCTTAGTGCTTACTGCTGCTTACTAATAGAGTAATACATGGTGGATGCTTTTGTGCAATAGCCCATAAAATTTGCAGATATGGACTAGGGTTTTTACATTTTAGTGGATGATAAAGAGTCCACTCACAAGCACAGTTGCTTGTTCTGTTGTGTTGCTTTGTTAGTCTGATATGATCTGTTTCATCATCAGAGTGGACTATGTACAGCAATGCACTGCAGGAGGCCAGGGCAATAGAGCTGTACGTATGTGTGTGAGAGTTGGTTTCTTGGTTGGATGGATGGGCTCTGGCCCCGTTATATTTAATGCCACAGGACACAAGTCCATACCCATTCCATGTCTACCATTTGTCTATGATGTGTTTCAAGGGCAGCACCCCTACTTTTGTTATAATATAACATTTCTGCCCATCATTTTCCTGCAGCAATTGTTAATCCCCACCAAAAAGCAGAAGTTACAGGCCAACTTTGTCTTGTGCAGTGAGAGGAGGCTTTATGGCTATCCATACCAGAGCAATGCAGTGTGAAACCAATTGAGATGCAATTATATTCCCCCAGTCTTGGGGTTTCCTGCCTCTGCTCAGCAGTCAACACATGCATACACAGTAGCGGGACCACCAACTTGCTCAGTTAAAAAAATTCCGTTTCCATTTCATTGCATGATTTGGTTTTACACAGCATCTGTCATTTTTAACATAATCCAAGCGAATGTTCTGATTTCACTTGGCTTATGTTTTCAAAAACAGTGGACATTGACATATGGATGATATAGGAATGAGGGTCTTTAGGTCATCATAGCCAAAATTCCACATATAGAGGCCACACCTCATGCCCAATATCCATCCCAAGAAAAGCTGAACACCTTTTACGGTAATTTCATATTTGTTTGGCCACCATGGATTTCAATGAATGTTGTCATTTAGCAGGTTGCGTAGGCAAAGCATGCTATAAAATATATGGGATCCATGCAGATTTTTCAGATTTTTTCCCACTGCTCCACTGTTGCTTTCTGAAAACCCGTAGGACCATAAATCATGTCTGCCCCACAATCTTCGAAAGGATGTTTTTTCCTCTTTTCAATAAAAGCATCTTTTCTTTTGGTATGTCACACCGCTCACCGTTCATTAGATAGCTCACTTTCATCTATGGGTCAGGGTAAGTGAGACAAACTATCCATGGCCATTTTCATTTCCAAAACAAATAGCAACCGTTAGAATCCTCCAGGACTTTAAAATCCTAAACTTAAATTGAATTTTCTTTTATGGTGTCTTCCACATGATCCACACAGTGAAAATTGAGTTTTATTAAATATTTTTTGTAAATAGCCATAGTGAATCATAATAAATATAGATATTAAAATAAATAATAAGTGAGTTCACAGGGGTATTGTGCATCCTAAGATATAGTCGAGGGTGTTGGAAATAATTATAATATAAATACATCCTAAGATATATAGTCCAATTAGAACTTTATAATTCATCATTGCCCACTAGATTCGAACCAAGAGTCTTACTACTAGGCTAATACCTCATTATTATAATAACTAAGTTTGCATTCTATTTAGCTTACCACAATGGTTAACTTCCTTATTTCAAAGCTACTAAAATCAAAATAGTTTGTAAACATGATCAATTTATGCTTAAAATTTAATAATAAGCCAACACATTGGACAACTCACTTTAGGATACCTCCCATTTAGTTATGAAAACCTATGAATTATCTCATACTACACATAGTATTCAAAATTATAGTTATTATATTCTAAATTAGATAATAGAGCATAAATTCATCATGTCTAATTACTAGAACCATATTATAGTCTTTCTATCATAACTATGGTAGATATAAATACTAAAATGCAATTAGTTAAACTTAAGAATATTTTAGAACGTAGTAAAAATTAACATATTTGCACTAAAGACTCTAAATTCTACTTTATTTATAAACTAGAAATTAATAAAAATAAGACAACAAAAGAATTATGTAATTTAAATAAAGAAATATTTTGTGTTTATATAGATATGTAACACAAGGGTTATAACCAAGAAAAATGACATAGGAAAAGAACAATAATAATATTAACATATAGTATTAAAATTATGTTTTTGTTACAATTTTTGAATAGATTCTAAAATCTAAATAAATATAGGAGATCAAGTTGAACCTTAAACAAAAATAAATTCTCTAGCTTGAACTGAAATGTAATTTCAAAATTAAACTTAAAGTAATTATAAATTTCATCCTAAAATCAAATAGAGACAAAACCAAGAAGCTCTCAAACACCACAATATATGAATTTTAAATCATGTTTAAAGATTAAGGTTCTTACTTCAAGTAACCTACTAATTGAATGAAATTCAATTGAAAACGTATAACAAAATACCCAATGATGAGCGACAAGGTACCCCAACCCCAACCATACCAATCACAGGCATTCATGTAAGATCCGATCAAATTCTGAAGACTTTAATTATCAAGTACACTAGAGCTAAATGGTGAGTTCATGTTGTCTATTCATTGTCTTCCTAGTCTCACTTGTGAAATGCAAGTGTATGGTTAAGTGTGACTAAGGCATAAGATTTTTATCATTTTATGCTTTACAATTTGATCGCCTAAAACAATAATGAAAATGAGAGTAATTAAATGCTGAAAGAACTCATGTCTAATCTAACCTAACACAAGTAACCATCCCCACTTCCTGAACACATCTTAAACTTCGTGTAAACACTCTTGGGTTGTCAAATGCTAACTGTTTTTGAGCTACCAAGTATCACATGTATGTTCAAAGGGGTCATGCTTGTGTATTTTAATTAGTTTCTTAGTTAATCAAAATTAATTGTCGAATGAATAACATTAAATATG
>MNCI01004073.1:12401-32683 GCA_015680685.1 Gnetum montanum | reverse complement strand
ATTTTTATTAGCCTAATTTGATGTATGAGGCCTAGCTTATCCACATAGGTGTATGGTATTACGTTTGTTGCTATTCTATCATCAATGCACACTCTGCAAATCTTGCATTTTCCAACACATATGGTAATAAATATAGAAGTTGTTATGCCCTCCCCCCTCTTGAGATTCACCTTGATTGCTTCACCGTGAAATGTTAGAGATGTGGAACTTAATTCCTATGGTGCAAGGGATAGCATCACTACATGGATGAAGGTCTCATCTGTAGGAATGTCCTCCATAATAGGGATGAAGGTCAACATACACACTAGTGCTTTGTGATGGGCAGATGAGGTCATGATCAGGTCATACAAGCTCAATGTCGTATTTGTCTATTTAAGTGCTTGTTTGACTTAGGCTAATGCATCCATAAAGTCCTTGCCATTAGCCATGTTTTTGTTGGCCTTGACTCCTTCCATGTAGCCTAAGAGATGGATTTCTTATGGAGATGACTTATGCTTTGTTTTCTTGGCTTGCTTAGGGGACCTTAGTGCTCCCTTGTGATTTGCTCATTATGGTCTCTTCAGTTTTTTTGGCCATAGGAATTGTAGATATAGGAACTAGTTTTGGCGAACCCAATGCTCCTTGGTCTTGATGTTGCTTAATCATTTTATCTACAAGATGCTCATTGGGTCTCTTGTGTTGCCATCTCAGGGGCTTGCCAATGTTGCTAGTGAGGTTGTCCCTTGAGAAGGAAGGGACTAATGCATTAGCTACTACTGGGCTTCGAACAAGTGAGGGTCTAGCATGTCGTGGCACTTTGACGATGAAGGGTAGTTGAATGATTACACAGGGACTCTAACTATGAAGGGTGTTTTGGATGCTTGAGGTGGCACTCTAATAATGAAAGGGGGCCTCAAACTTTTGGAGGTCGAGGAAACCCTTGCACTACCAGAGGGCACCTAGACCACGAATGGCTAGTGCACCAATTTTCGATCATCATTAATGCTGATAGCATTTATGACATAGCTGGCATCATCTGTGTTTAGAGGATTGGTGTACACCCTCATGGACTAGTTCTGAGGCTTGACCAGGTTTACAGTGTCAAGTACCAGCTTGCCTCTATCGATCATCCTTTGCAAGTCATCTTGCAAGGTTAGGCAAAGGTTTGTGCTATGGCTGGGCAATTGGTTGTAATGGCAAAATCGATCTAACTTAAAATGTCTTAGGATTGGGGGCTTGTTTGGTGCTACCAAAGTAGGATTTCTTAGTAGCTCATAGTAGCTATCATGTTTTTTGTGGGCATCCTTGAACATTTTTTTGTATTGCATGCATTCAGGTTTTAGCAGTTGGTCTAGCAACTCTAAAGGCTTTAGTGGTAATGGGGTATACTTAGAGATATCCTTGTGCTCAAAGTTGGGCCTTTGAACAACTTGTGCTATGGCCACTGAGGATGTAGGCTAGATGATTGCCTTAGCACTAGAGTTGGTAGCTTTGTTGTTAGCTGGGGATTTGGGCTACCTAGCCATTTGCCTCTGATTGGTTGCTTTGGCTTCTTTCACTATAGTTACCATTGTTGTGTTCTACTTCCCTTTGTCTTTATCTCTCCCTACATGCTAGTTCTTGTAGGCCACATAGGTTAGGTTCTTGCTAACTTCTTTTGTGTCCTTGATGATTTTGGTTTGAGCGAAGACTTAGCTTAGGGATGGTGAACCCAAGTAATAAAATTTTGACTTTATAAAGTCATTGACTACACCCTTGAAAATGGCTAGTAGATGTGCTTTAGCTATTGACTCTCATATTTTATTTAGTGAGGCACTCCAATGTTAAATGAACTTCTGCATGGGCTCTAGGTGACCTTGCTTAACTTTCATTAGTTGGTCTAAGGTTGTCTCTTACTTCAAGTTGTATTTGAAGTGTGCTATGAATTGGCTCAAGAGGTCCTCCAAAGAGGAGATAGAGCTTCTGGGTAGTGCATAGTACCAATCTAATGCTTTGCTAGTTAGTGACATGGTGAACATGAGCATGATGACATGTCACCATGCTTGTAATAGCAAGAACTCTAACCTAAATGTGACTAGATGCGCATTAGGGTCTCCTTCATCATTGTATTTAGTGAATTGAGGTAGTGAGACTCCAGTTGGAAGAGATAGAGGTGGGACAACAAGACTTATAGGATTGTCCTGGTATAAGTCCACCACTTTAATAGTTTTGGAGGAGGCAGTTTTGAGTTGCTTCACCTCTTTTATCAAGCTCTGGATCATCTAAAATGCTTGCTTTAAGCTTTGGGTCAAGCATAGTTACAAGTGTCCAAGGGGGTGAATGTAATCAAGGGCTTCGGCAAGGCAAATGGTGTCAACATGTGAAGAACACTACCTAAGCATAGTTCAAGCATGTCTAAGTAGTAAAAATGGAAAAAATGCAAATAAAGTGCAAAAAATGCAAAGAAATAGAGAAAATGGAGCAAAATACCACCCAAAATGGGGTTGAGTGTAGTTAATGCTAGAAGGGATTTAGAAGATATGCAATGTATAGCAAGCATCGGTTGCCAGTGTAGTCATAGTCCATGGGCTATCTAGCCATGAAGACTGGTGTTCTACTGAGGTGTTTGTGTCTATCAAGTTGATTGTCGTAGTGTACTGCTAGATCCAGTGTTCTGTTGCTAGTCTACCACTTGACTCATTTTCTTGTTCGTCAATATGCTTTTGATTCGCGTATGAAGTTGCCCCCTCTTACTACATTAAAGATGCAGGTATTTATAGGTTTAGGATTAGTGAGAAATGTAGGATGGCTACAACGTGGTGGATGGGATGGTTGGGACTATGCTCAGCATAGTTACTATTCATGTGGTCTGCTGATAAAGTTGATGGTGTTGTGCTTTGCTATTCTTTGCTAGACTCTACTAGACTACAAGACTGTGACTATGCTACCAATCACATGTGTGTGTGCCGAGAGGACCATGAGGTACTTGAAAAATGACACTTAAAGACTATGCTTTGCAAAACTATGCTCTCCATGCTCTCGCATGCAGTTGAGTGTAGTTACAATTTTGGGGCAAAAGGAGATACAAAAAAGAAGCACTTTGCTAACTACGCTTACTAAAGGTGAGTTGACTGCATTCTAGAGCTAACCTGAGCATCATTGCTGCCTTGTGGAGGCCATTGGAGACTATCATGGGTGACTATGCTCTCCTAAAGGATGACTTTGCTCTGGGCTAAAGGTGAGCATAGTCCTAATACTGGTGGAATCTGTGAGGAAACTGCAAACTATGCTTTCCCTAGAAGGCTGACTATGCTCCTAGTTGGCAATGAGCATAGTTCCATGACTTGGCAAAACTAGTGAAGCTAATATCCTTCTAACTATGCTCTCCCTAAGAGGCTAACTATGCTCTTAGCTGGACTAGAGCATAGTCTCGACACTTAGCAAAATTTACAAAAATTGGCCTTCTGCTGACTATGCTCCAAAAGACTACACTTTCTATGTTCAAAAATGATGTGCTTTGGGGAGAGCGTAGCCTCAACACTTAGGCAAAATTTTAAGATTTTTTGCTCCAACTAACTATGCTCTAGGATACTACGCTTTTTACACTCCACAAAGGGGTTGAGCGTAGTTTCCACTTGTTGCCAAAATTTGCAACTGGGATGCTGTAGTCCAAATTTTGTGGTGTTTCAATGCAAGACTTTGGTGTTTTTTGTTCATAAGTAAGTGGTGATGGCAATTGCTCCTCTTCTCTCACCTTGGCAAGTACATTATCTTTCATCATTTTCACCCAAGAGGTCAAAGGAGCATGTGTGATGGTATCTTTGAAATAGCGAGCTATTCCTTCCCTTTTACAGAATTTTTGAATGAGACATGGAAAGGAAAGTGCCTTCCTCCCACATTTGTTTTCTTTAAAATGCTTATTCATCTTAAAATAGATCAATTGAGGGAGTTTGATTGAAAATCTCCCACTCAGAGCAGTGCACTCATAGGTAGAGAAGGTTTTCACCTTGCTAAGCCTCAACATTGGATTAAGGTGGTAGGCTACCATTTTGAAGTATGCACATTCTAGCTTTGTGAGTACATCAAACTCCTTACAGTCAACACCATAGCATCACCAAACCCACTTCTTTTTGACCTCTAGGTCTGCCTACATTGAAATCTCTACCAAGGTTGCTACAATTTTCAGCAACCCAAGGGCCTCAAAAATGATCTTCACTAAGTAGGACACAAAAGTGTCCTTGATTTTCATCGTGGCATCACACTACTTGTTATTCCAAAAAAGGTATATTTCTCCCATGTACAATTCTCTACTAGAAGTGAGAACGAACCGCATGGGAGAAGTTTGGAGTTGAGCTTTGATATCTTTTGGGGCAAAGTATAGGAAAGATCCAAAGTTTAGTTTAGGGAGAACTATTTTTTGAACCTTCCTAGAATTAATTTTCCTTAGATAGGCCTCCGTCAAATTGACCTCAAGGTTCAATCTTAGTTTTGGCATCTCATCTTGGTGGGATTGCTCCATTTTAGCTTTTAGAATCTACCAAACAAATTCCACTTTAGGGTTCTCTCAAAGAGGTCCTATTGCATGCATCTCGGCAACCTGCTCCCAAGGCTATTCTTGTTGGCCCTTTCTAGTTCTAGGTCTCTTGTCCCTTGGCTGAGATGATTCTCCTTCCTATGGGTGTTTTCATCTTGGTGCCATCCATAATGACAACATGATCAAGGATTAGTGTTTAGTGTGCAACTTTGGAATACTTCAATACCTTATCTCTTTGGGTTAGTTACACGTGGTTGAGTTGTGATCATGGTAGGTTTGATTATTTTAATATTTTATTATTATTTCATTTAAATGTCTACTAGAGTTCGTTGGAAAGGTTTAACTCTCATAAATTAGTGATTTTAATATTATTTTATTAGTTAAACCATGGAGGAGTTAGAAATTTTTTTAAAAAAAAAATTCATAGAAAACCTAAGGTTTGTGGTCCCCATGATGTAGAGCTCACCTCCAGTAGCTGCAAGAAAGAATAACAAGATTAAGTGGACAAGTGATGTAAAAGTTATTAGCTCTTGAAGGTTCTAGGCTCTGAAAATTGTAAAAAATCCTTCACCATTTTGAAGCAAATGGCAAAAGTTTCCAAAGTGTTGTGCAATATTTATAGGTTTTTATGGTTGCATTGATGGGATTCCATAAACAAGGTTGCATCAACATGAGAGGCTATGTTGACAGGATCCCATAAACAAGGTCACATCGATGTGAGAGGCTGTCAATAGGATTGCATCGATGCAACCAAAAGAAAAAATTTGTACTTTGAAAATTGGACCAAAAACAAAGAGTTTGTGCATAAAGTTAGAGTCCATAAAGATCCAAAAATGCCATCAACATGAAGAAATACTTAAAGAGAGCTAGATAACTCACAAAAAGGAGTTTTTTATTAGGATAATGATTGGAGAAACTTAAAAAGAAGTGCAAAACTAGATGCAATCGACATGGAGCATGAATGGTTTGAATGTGAAAATGTCTAAGGTATGAGAAACTTAACTAGCCCAACCAAGGAGTATGCAAGTGGTTTCTCCCCATAGCAGGATCATGCCTTTTATTCCCTTGCATGTCCTCAAACCCAGAAGCCTATGGGTCCCATGGATGATTAATGGTTATGTATAGTTAAGGACTAAATCTTGTAAGAATCTGCCTAAGAATTTTGAAACATCAAATTAAGACATTAAAAAAACATGAAAAATCGACAATTAGGTGAGTGATGGGAAGCATAGATGGATGAGATAGAGAGTGGAATGAAGTCTCATATCATGGTCACATGAAGTTCCTTGTGGATTTCATGGTTAATATAACCTAATAACATCCATCCTGAGTTTGAATCAAAACCAACCACTTGTAATGACTTCACATTGACACCTCAAGACCAATCCACCCCTTCAAGACACAAGAGCATTCCCACAAATCAATCATCATTCTTGAAACAGAAGAAAAGAGAAGCAGAAAGTGAAATGGGCCTTAGTTAGATGCGACATTCAGGCATGGGTAACATGTCTTTCTAGTCCCATAACCAATGCTTGTAGCCCATTATTTTCTCTAAAGTTTTTACTCTAAATTCCCATTATTATTATTTTTGTATTTTATATTTTTGTTTATTTTTTATGGAAACCACACAGTGCAAAGACTTTTATCTTACTATTATTGGTCAATAGTAGAATGGTGAGAAATCCATGAGAATACTCATGCACCCAAGAGGATAGGCAAGTATAGAGAGCATCAAATCCCCTTGAAGTTACATCCTTATCTTTCCATTTAATCCTTCCAAAGTTTACAAACTATCAAAGTCACAAGTTCATTATAAGTTTCGCTTAAGAAGGGACCTCATATTTCCAAAACAAGGAACACCATAGAGTTTGTGGATGAATGGATGCCATGGACTCACTACCTGTCATCATGAAAAAGAAACCATGCCTTAGTTATCAATATCAAAATTCAAAGATAGAATCAAATAATGTTATAGTACAAACCACCATCAATTAGCAGAAACAACTGCACTTAGTCTTGGTGGCACTAAGGAAAAAACAAAATAAAACATTAGGCAAACATTAGAAAAACCCAAACCAAATAAGGTAAAATATAGAAGAATTTGTAAAATATTTAAGATAGAGAAAAATGTACTAAAGACAGTGTAAAATAAAAAATGGTGTAAATAAAAATAAGGTCTAAAAGCTAGGGAGCCATTTTAATGGATCAGCATGGATGGCCATCTTCCCCATGATTGAGTTAGAAGGAGGAGATCCAAAAAATTAAGTGTGCCTATCCATTTGTTGAGGTGCTTTGGTCACTAGCTAGTTTAGGCTCATGGAAAGGTTTGATTTATTGCATGTTGACTAGTAGTTTCTTATTTGGTCTCTTAGGTTTGTATATTAACATAGCCCTAGAAGGAAAGGTTTCATAGATAACATAAGGCCCCTTCCACAACATTTGGAACTTGGTTCTTTGTGGTACGTGTGTGGGATTCCAATAAAGGACCCTATCTCCTAGTTGAAATTTTACTTTCTATATTCTAAGGTCATGTCATTGATTATTGAATGCCTTGTGCAACTCATTAGCTAACAAGGCTACCAATAGATTCTTGTCTGGCAAGCTAAGGTTCATCAATCTTTCTTTTTGTGTTAGACTTAGATGAAGGTCAAGGTCACAAGCTGTTGATAGTGTACGGAGCTCAACTTCAATTGGTAGTATTGGTAATTTTTCATATACAAGCTCATAGAGAAAGTAGCTAATAGGAAGTTTCCAAGTAGAGTAGTAGGTCTAAAGGTTATCGTTGAGTTTCATGCTACAATCCCTCCTATATTTACTAGCAATTCTTGTTAGTATCTTTGTGATTTTTCTATTTATAACCTCTACTTAACTGTTGGCTTGGGGGTGGTAGGGTGTTGTTAATTTATGTTCAAACTCCAAGCATTGCATAAGTTTTCAAAAGATAGTGCCTGTAAAATGAGTACCATTATCAAAAATAAGTGCATGTGGCATCCCAAACCTATTTATAACATATTATTGTATAAACTAAGAAACCATAGAAGATGTGCAATTGGTGACAGCTACAGCTTCCACCCATTTTCGTAAAATAGTCAACAATGACTATGATGTACACCTTTTCATCTACAATGGATGTGATGGGACCCATGAAGTCAATGCCTATGATGTTGAAGGGCTTTAATGGTTAGATCCACTACTACGGTTCCTCCATACAAGAAGTCATTCCACCATCACATTAGCAATGTTCACAAGAGCATATGAAGCATTGAGCATCCCTAGAAAGTGTTGGCCAATAATACCCTACCATGAGGATCTTAATAGTCATCATCTCCTAGTATAGTTTCCTCCACAACGACCCTTGTGAGCATCTTGGAGAATGCATAGTTTATTAGCATTAGGAACATAGCAACAAACCAAGCCATCAGTGCACACCCTGTAAAGATGTCCGTTAATCTCTATGAAGCATTTTTCCAGGTGAAGAAACTATTGTTTCTTCCTGCTATCCTAATCTTGTGGCATTTCTTGAGTGAGAAGATAGGTGAGATGTGATCATACTAATTAGATTCAATGGAAATTTGTTCAATTATAGCCTCAGTAAAGAGGAGTTCATTAGGAAACTAATCGAATAGTGAGCTCTCCTCCTCTTTGTTGTCCCATCGTAACCAAGATAAGTGGTCAACAACCACATTCTCGATTTCCTTTCAATCTACCATCGTAAGATTGAATTCCTACAAGATTAAAAGCCATTGTATAACATAGGGATTCACCATTGGTTTGTTCATGAGAAACTGAATTACACTATGGTCTATGTGCATGAACACCTTGTATTCAAGCACATAGTTTCTGAATTTTTCCAAGGTGAAAACCATTGCCATCAATTCTTTTTCTATTGTTGTGTAGTTTAGCTATGCATCCAAAATTCTTCTGCTCACATAGTGGATATAGTAAGGATGTTTCTAATTGTCTAACTATGTGAGCATAGCTCCAAAGCATAATTTGATGCATCCATCATAATGTGAAAGGGTCTGGATCAATTAGGTGCTTGTAGAATTGGAGTTTCAATGAGCTTTTGCTTGAGATGTTGGAATGCATACTTGCATTCCTTGGTCTAAACAAATGGAGTATCCTTCATTGTCAACTTCACCAATAGTTTAACAATGTTAGAAAAATTCTTAATGAATCACTGGTAGTAGCCAATGTGTCTAAGGAATAACCTCACATCTACTATTTCTGGCTCTCTAGTAATTCCTTGGATAACCCTTATTTTTTTAGAATTCACCTCAATCCATTTTTTAGAAATTTTGTGCACCAAAACAATGCCTTCATAGACCATCAAGTGGCTTTTCTGCTAGTTGAATCTAAGGTTTGTCTCCACACACCTTTTCAACACTTGCTCAAGATGGTCTAGGGCTTACTCAAATGTAGTCCCATAGGTGGAGAAGTCATCTAAGAAATCTTCCACCCCACTACCAATTTGCTATTGGAAGATGCTGAGGATAAGGCGTTGGAATGTAGCAAGGGCATTGCACAGGCGAAACAACATCTTTCTATATGTGAAAGCCCCTTAGGGAGTTGTGAATGTCATTTTGGCCTAATTCTTTAGTGTGATCTAAATCTGGTTATAGCCACTAATGAGTGGCGAGGTACCCCTACACTCAACCATACGAATACGAGCATTACACGTGTGATCCAATCGAACTCTGTAGATAGACTAGTTGTGGCATCTAGACAGTTAGCCCTAGGTTGCAATTCGTTGTCTTCCCACCTGGACTAGTATTAGCTTTGTCACATATGGTTTAGTCCAAAGTGAGGTGTATGATGTGTTTTCTAATCTAATGCTACTCTTGAATGAAAGATAATATTAACTAAGCTAAGAGAGAAGGGTGAGAGAGAATCTAAGCTAGCCTAAGTGCGATGAGCATCCATTCCTTGATTATCTATACACATCTTGGACCTCATGCACGACTACCATTGGGATTACCAAGCATAGATCCTAGGTACGCTACTGGGTTACTAAGTAGTCACACTTAAATGCTCATAATCAAGTCGTACTCATTCTGCATTTAACAGGAGTTTAAGGGTGAGAGATATTAACTAGGAAAGTAGTAAATAACAAGCAAATAAATAATTAATCTAAGTGAATGCTGCAATGATGAAGTAATCTCAATCTCTATTGCCAGTCATGTGCGTGTCTAAGTACGTCACACTCAAATAAAGGATGCCGTACAATTACAATCACCACACTGCGGCCATACACTGGGAGGAAAAGGGTTGAGAGAAAGAAATTAAAACACTTAAACTAAAATCGACTTACTTCCTACTTACTTTCTTCTGATAACTGACTCCTATTATTTATAGATGAGGAGACAAACTACGATATTGCGTACATGATATCGTGGTGCACTAAATGGCGACTCATCATCCACTATAATCATTTAAAAAGTTGTAGTAGCAATGCCCAAAAATGATGTCCAACACCTAATCCACAAATGGCAATGGAAAGTGATCTTTGTAAATTGTGATGTTCAATAGCTTGAAATTGATATAGATCATCCATTTGCCACCTTTCTTTGGCACTATCACAAGTGGGATAATCCACTCACTATTCTCAATGGGATAGATGAACCTTGCCTTAAGGAGTTGTTTAATCTCCTCTTTTATGATCTGCTTTCATTTTGAATTCAACTACCACTATAGCTTTCTCTTTAGCTTGATGGAAGGATCTATGTAGATGTAGTGCTAGCATATCCTAGGATCAATTCTAGTGAGTTTAGGATATGACTAAGGAAAGGTTGTTGGCCATTTGTTGACCACCTCCAATAGCTTCTTTTTCTGCATAGGAGCAAGGTTGGCATTTATGATAATTGGCTTTCCATTGTTTAGAAAGACATATTCCATTCTGGTCGATAAAGGTTTTAGCTTAAGGGACTCCTGTTTAAAGCTTTCAAGGATCTCCAACTCTCTCTAATTAGTTTCATCTAGTTCATCATCAAAGAATTGATGATGAACTTGCTCCAATTCATCCATGCCTTCAATGTAGGCACTTGTAAGGCTCTCAATTGGTTCCATGCATATTTTTGAACTACTTTCAGGATTAGCTATTAGCCACTAGGTGCCCTCCTATTTTGTAGCTACTATGTATAGGCATCTTTGAATTTTTTTCACATTGGCACACTATCTACATGTTGTGATAGATGTGATTTTTATGGTTCATAATTTCTACACACAGTTACACCCTGTGTCAATGTACGTGATGCATGGAACATGCTTCCTCTTAGTCTTTCCAAATTCATTTTCCTTTGAAATTTCCAAGAAGAGGTCTCAAATTCACAATCATGCATCAATCGTGATCAACCATGCCCTTCCCATGATGATTGGAAAGTTTCCCTTACAGTTATCAACATGAATGACCAAGAAGTTAGTAGGATAGGACCACCCATAAATGGTGGTTACAATGTCCTTTACTAGTTCCAAGGAAACGATGATAAACTGATCTGCCAACTCAAGAGGAATGTTGTTCTTCTCAAGTGGAGGCAGGTTCTAAGCTTTGTACATTTCATGGAAAATTATATTCACACTAGAATATGAGTCTATAAGATCCTTACAAGGCTCATTCTTAGTTATTTGCAAATAAATGAGGGACTCCCTAAATTAGATCTTTTCCTAGGAAGGTGACCAACCTTGATCTAATCTATAACAACATGGATCAACATTACAGTATGCACTTTGGAAGGCATTTGATTTGAAGGGACATCGAATAAGGTTGTAGAGGATGAGGGAGAAGTAGGATCATCAGCCTTAGGTGTATGTGAGGACTTAGAAGGGTTGTTGGTTTGGAAGAAATGTCTTTTTCAAAATTTATTTTTTGAACCACTCAACTGAGGAGCTAGTTGTAAGTTAGCAACCACCATGGCATTTCTTTGCTATGATTGGGTAGGAATTTTGCCCTACATGGATGGAGCTAGTGGTAGTTGAGTTCAAGGCATAGGTACAAGTGAAAAAGGATGAGGAGGATAGAATGAAAATGGGAATTCCCCTATTGGAGATTGGGCTCTATAGTATTTAGGAGGGTAGTAGTGGTGGTAAAACGAGACATGACTGGAAAATTCATGTGGAGAAATCAGTTGCTGAACATAGTGCCCATAGGAATCTAGTTGCTGGTAAGTGTATTGCTACCTTGGTGGTGGCATTCCCCATGACTATGGATGTTACCACTGCTAGTACTATTCATGAGGTTGGGGTGGAGCTCCACTTGAATGGTAGGTTTACTATTGGTGGAACTATTTGTAGTTGCATTAAGGATAAGGCAACCTCCTGGGTGCTCACCTTCTTGCTAATCTAGGATTCAATGCATACACCCTAGACTCCTACAAGTGTGACACAATGAGAAAACATTTTCTAGGATGTTCATATTGGCAAATGTCACACCTATCATCATCATGTGTCTTAGATTCCACAACCTCCTCTACAAAAATAGCTTTGCCCTTACCTCTTTGATAGGCATGTTCAACCTCTTTCATTCTCCTTCGATCACAACTACTACCTTGCTCTTTGGACTTTTCTACAATTCTAAGAGTAGTTTAAAATTTTTCATCCAAAGAATCCTGCATTTTATCTACCTTGGATGATATTTCAAAAACGGATTCTTAAATTGACAAGGTTTTACATTGCACCATTTCATCAAGTGGTGTCTCCCCCTCATTGTCATAGAACTGAACCTTCCTTTTTCAAATAGAAGGGTCTAGGTTGTACTCCTCTACAATTTTTCATTTTTGCAACTTACCTTCTTCTTTAGCTACCTACTTAATTACCCTTTAGATCTAATGGGCTCTAAGCTCTAAAAGTCTCCCTTGGGCATAGGCCCCAAGAGTTCTCCTCATTTTTGTTTGAAGCCCATCTATGATATGGTGAAGCTACTTCCTTTAAGAAAATCCATGGCCTAGGCACCTATGCAACAAAGAGTAATATCTTCCCATGGCCACATCCAAGGATTCATGTGTTTATTATCTCCACCCTTGGATCTGCTTTTTGAGATTGGACACTTGGAAGTACATCTAATACTTGTCATTAAAGAGTGCAAGCATCATACTCCATCATCTAATTAATTCCGATTCTAAGGACCTGTACTAGATTTTGACCTCCTTAATGAGTGTCCTTGGGAACAACTTTAGCTTTTACCATTTGTTCTCAACATTCTACAAGGCATAGACATCATAAAAGACCTAAAAATGATTTTGTGGATCTAAGTTATATCCCCCTCAAACTTGGGGATATTGTTCATATCCAACCTTTTATATTATGCTATCCTTCATATGCCTCATTGGAATTCTCATAGCCTTTGCAATATTTGACATACTTCTTGTTGCAAGTAAAGGCTCATCATAGTCATAGCCTCTATGATGGTCATGGTGCTTATGATGTCCTCTGATGTTCCTTTTTGCATGGTGGTAGGCCTTCTTTGATTGCCCACACCACTGGTTTGTACTGGTCTAGTGGGCCCTACAATCATCTCTATCTTGCCAATCACCTCCATCATAGTCACATCCTTTGTAGCTTCAATCTGAGCTAGAGGAGGAAGAAGCTAAGAATGTTGAAAGTGAAGAGGGAGGAGAGATAGCAACAACATAGTGCCTACTACCCCCTCTTCTTTAGTCACAACCATGATCATCATGCTTATCATCATCATGCTACTTGTCCACATTTGTACCTTGGCTCCCATCTTTGAAGCCCCCATGGTCATGGGACCTGTTCTTCCCTGAACCAAGATTGTTCATAGTAGATTGTAAGTTTTGGTTAAGGGTCCCCTCATCAAAGATAAGAGGAGAGTCTGTAAATTAAGAACCCCCAGAAAAGGGATCCTCTTCTTCTTTTTGGCCCAGCAGGGACAAGGGGTTTGTGAACCACTTCCCCTTCAATGCTTCATAATGTATCTCCTATTGTTGATCTTTCTTGCATTGTGCCTTAGTGGGATGATAATCCTGATAGTCATGGTCTTGCACAACATATTCAATTTTGGGATCCTAGATGCCTAATCTCATGAGAGTTTGCAGCAACATTGCAGGAACTAAATGTCATGTTCCTCCACCATAACTATTCATCCTAATGTAGGATTAAGGTAAAGTCTAACACATATTCATCAAGATGAGTATAAACTACTTTTCATTGTTGGGGCACTAGTAGTTTTAACCCTTCGCACCTTTGTTGATTGGATGTATGCTCGAACAATAGTGAAGATTCAACCCTATGAGAAGAAGACATCTTAGTTGGAAGAAAAATAGTGTTCTTTTACTATTATTATTATTTTAATGATTTTGACTGTAAGGTTCAATACAACATCATTGAATAATTTCACTAACTCCTAGATAATGCACATACCTAACTAAAGTCCTCAACAACAATGCTAATGATGAGTAGCAAGCAGTCCCTATGCCCAAGCATATGAATCACTAGTGTTCACTAAGTGATCCAGTCGAATTCTATAGACCCTAGCTCTCCAAGTACATTGGATCTAGGAAGTGAATCTAACATACATGACCATTGTCTTCTCAGTTTCACTTGTGAAGTGCAAGTGTATGATTAAGTGTAACTGAGGCATATGATTTTTATCATTTTATATTTATTATTTAAATTACCTAAGTGCTAGAAAATAAAGTAATTAAGTGCTTAATTAGTCTAATAACTAACTAATATCCTAATTAATCCTAACATAAGCATATGTTCCCATTTACTACACACATCCTAAACCATGTTACAATGTTACTAGATTACCAAGCATTAAGCACTACTAGGATTACCAAACATTAACATATGATCGAAATGCTCATACTATGTGTATTAATTAATTGCTAATTAATTAATTAATTTGATGCATTAAAGTAAATTTCTTAAATAATAAATCCATTAAGTAAACGTTAAGCTAATTCTAAATGCTATAAGGTTTGTGAAGAAAGCTCATCTTTATTGCTGATCACACTGAGGTGCTTAGGTACATCAATGTTCAAATAAATATATTCTAATTGTCAAATGAACAAAATGCAAGAGCTTCACTAGGATACTATGGAATGCCATAAATGTGGTTCGTGAGCATGTATTTATAAGAAAAGATAAACATTATGTTGACAAGGTCATGTTAACACATCAAACCATGCATTGATGTGACTGCATTGATAGGATCACATCAACAAAATCTTGTCGATGCAACTTGAGGAAGACGCTTCATTGCATGGCCATAACCATGGCCACATATATTATGAATAGAATCATTAGCAACAAAAATAAAGGGGATTAGGTTCACTCCAATATTAAAATCATCTTCCAAACACTAAATCCAAATATTCTGATAACATAAACAATATGCTAGAAAACAAGAAAACAAGCTATTTTTGATTATCTAAAAGAGAAGGTTACAAAAGGATTCTACAACCCACCAAACATCCAAACACAACCTCTTTCATACTCAAACAATGATGTAGAGCATGAGGCCTAACAACCATACAATGGTTGTTCTCAATGCAAGACACAACCAAGAGAGAATCTTTCCCACACCCTAGGATTAAGATCTCAACTCATAAGACATAAGAGATCCCATGTCAATACCTCCTTAATTGACCAAGAGCTACAAACACTCATGCACTCTTCACATGTGCTCTCTTGATATCTCACAAGATCTCACACACATCTCTCTTTCTCTCTATGGTATAAGCATGAAACAAAATATATATTTATTAAACAAACACGACAAAAACACAAGAAAATATCTCTCAAGCTCAACTTGAAGATCCTTCACTATTTCCATCATTTTCTCCCATGTTTCGATTGTTTCCAAACTCAAAATAGTAGTTTTAGGAGTTTTCCTAGCCATTTGGATCATCTATGGTCTTTTCAAGATGTCTTAGTGTAAAATTGCAATGTTGGGGAGATACCTCCTATGGGCCTAAGACATCTCCTCTGCAATTAGGATGTCTCAGCAACTTGTGAGGCATCTTACACAAATTTGGAACATCTCAATCTCTAGTGAGATGTCTCACCTAAGATGTTTGCAAAAACCCCAAGACATCTTTCTTGAACCTAGGATGTCTCCTACAAGCTCTTACCTCCAAACCAAGACATCTTCTATTCTCCAAGGTGTCTCTCTTGAGAGCTTAAATCCTAGATAAGATAACTTAATTACCTCCAAGATGTCTCCACGAAGCCTAAAATCTACAAAAAAAACACGTAGAAAAGAGGATAAGGGGATCAAAAGAGGTGTCCCTACACTAACTCTCCCACCCTTCAAAAAGTAAACTTATGTAAATAAGGGTGTAGGGATTAAAGTTATTTCTTCCTTATGAATTTTGATCTCATGGATTCACGTAGCATCATCAATAGATTGATCCTACCAATGGGTCAAGTACTCATATTTCTTCACTCCCCAAGTGCTAGAAGCTTTCCTCTACTTGAGTATGATTACCTTTCTTTCCATTAAAGCCTTAGACTAATTAATAGCCCCCTTCGATTCATTGATGCTACCTTGTATGGTCTTCTTATTAACTAGTTCATGATAGTGCATAATATTTGAAATATTAGAGACAGAATACATACTAATATCATTTCGTAAATCAATTTCAAAAGTATTATAATTAATCTTGATATTAATTCTAAAAGGCCCCATCTTCTTGGCTTTCACATTGGAGAAGTTGACTCCTTTCAACTACTTCTTCTTCAAGTACAACTAAACCAATTTACCAAAAGAAAAATTTGACTTCTATTTGCCCTCATTCCTCTTGAGGATTCTTTATTTAGTCTTCTTCTCAAGATTTAATTTTACATTTACATGGAGATCTCTCATCTCTTGCTCAAAAGTAGCACTAAGTTGAGCTCTTCAAGGTGTCCACCATCTTAAGACAAAAATTATAATTCATCTCAAATGGGCTTTTACCAATAGCAACATGAAAAGAATTATTATATGAAAACTTAGCATGACACAACAAGTTTTTCCACCTGTTGGGCTATCCATCACACAAATATTTCAATATGTTTAGCAAGGATTTATTCACCACCTCCATTTGACCATCAAATTGTGGATGATATACACTAGAAGAATTTAGTTTTGTCCCTAAAATTTTTCAAAGGAACATCCAAACATGACTCATAAACTTGAAGTCTTTGTCACTAAGAATATTCAAAGGAATTCCATGCAACTTCACAACATGTTGGAAAAATAATTTTTCCACATGAGAAGCATCACTCACATTTTTACATAAAATGAAGTGTGTAATATTGAAGAACTTGTTGAAAACAACAAAAATTGTATCATTTTCACTTTTGGTTTTTAGAATACCACTCATAAAATCCATTGACATACTTTCCCATAGACCCTTGGAAATTGGTAAAGGCATACAATGTCCATCCATTTCTTTACTTCCTTTGAACTTCTAACAAGTCAAACATTGCTTCATAAAATTTGAAACTTTGATTATCATAGCAAGAAAAAATTATGGCCTACCCACAAGTTGCAATGTTTTATCCCTATCATGTGACCTATCATGCTACTATGATGCTTTTCAAATGAAATCATTTTCCTAAAATTATGATTAGGAATACATACCTTCCCATTCTTGAATAATAATTCATATTAAATAGGATAGTTCCTCTATTAGTCTATCCTACTTAACAATGGCTCTTTGAGGCTTCTCCATACCTACCCAAAATCAACATCATGCTTAGACAAATTAACAAAATCACCAATACCTTCCACATGAGGTACATTGAAATTCATCATATGCATCCTTGAAAATGCATCAGCCACCACATTAGCTTTTCCACTTTTTTGTTTTAATAGAAAATTGAACTCTTATAACTATGAAACCCACTTTATGTGCTTTGCACTTAACTTCTTTGGAGAGTTTAGGAATTGTAGTGATTTATGGTCTATTATCAAAGTGAACACTTTGGACTATAAGTAATGCCTCTAATGCTTAATTACTTTAAGAATAGCATACAACTCCTTCTCATATACGTTCTATTTTTGCCTTGACTCATTCGACATTTCAAAAAAAAAAGTAACAAATCAACCTTCTTGTGAAAGTACCTAATGAGCGGTGAGGTACCCCTACATCCAACCATATGAATCACTAAGGCGTGATGCACGATCCAGTCGAATTCCATGGACATATAGTTATCTCATACACTACTTCCTCTAGGAAGTGAAATGACATTGAGAACATTTGTTGTCTCTCCAACTACACTTCCAAGGCTCGAGGGTATGGTTTAAGTGTAATTGAGATATATAAATTTTTATCATTTTATGTTTTATGGATGTAATCGCCTACAACAAAAATAAAGGGTAGAGTAGATTGAAACTAATGTCTATTGTCTATCTAGCCTAACACAAGTAACCGCCCCACTTTCCTAAACACATATAGCACTATTGGGCTACCAAACATTAAGTTTTGCTAGGTTACCAAGTACTATATAAATGCTTGAAGTGATTATGCATGTGTTCATTAATTGCTGGAAATAAATTGCTTAGTCAAATTCATTAAAGTAAAGAACAAGTAAGTAAAATGTAATAAGGAAAATATTAAGCTATTCTCAGTTCTGCAAGCATTTTCAAAAGGGTTCATTTTATTCTCGTCACACTACTATGCTCAGGTACATCAATGCTCGAACAAAGAACCGTACACACTTTAGACTCCTTCTATGAGTAATCAAAAAATATTCTAACCCTGAGGAAAATGAATTGCAAGAGTTTCACTACCTTGCTTGAAAACTAAAAACTAAAACTATTCAAAACTTACCCAAAATGGGAGCCTAGGTGTAGTATTTATAGACTTGGAAAATATTGCCTGATGTTAGATATCCAACGTTAGATCTAGGCCCCAATGTCAGATACCCGATGTCGTGGCTGACACAAACAATGATTCATCATACCCCAATGACGGAATGAAAACTCATCCTCGAGTGAAGAAGAGGAGGAACAATTTCTTTACAATATAACATATTGGGTAGGTATGGGATTATTGACTGACATGACAAACTAACCTAGATGAAACAAACATATAGATTTTGAGTGCCCAAGTGTATGGAATTACAATTTTTACAACATTGGATGTTCATGAGAAGAGGAGTAAACACCCTAGAGAACATCGACATCCAACACCTCTTGGCAGTAGGAGAATGAGAGAGAGAGAGAGGAGATCCTTCAATCATGAATGGTCTTCATTATGTGGTACTACTGCATCATCCTTGGTGAAGATAGTCCTACTTCCAGTCCATGCTTCCCACTGTAATCACAACAGAATCATGAATTAGTATGCAATATGTAACACATAACTGTTAAATGTCTTGTCTTGTTGATGGTTACACTCAGTTAAGTTGTGATTGTGGTATATTGGTTTCTTTGATCGTGGTAGAGGGAAGGTCGAGAGATAGGGTAAAATAAATAAGCGGTCCATTAAATTTGAAAGAGTTCAATACAAGGAAATATTTGAAGAGGGTAGAAGGAAATTTGAAATATTCACAACAATGAAAAGAAAAATTCATTAAAAACTATTATGAAGCCATGGATAATTGGATGTCATTGATGGGGTAAACAGAAAGACTTTGATTGTAAAAATGTCTAAGGGTAAAGAACTTAACTAACCCAACCAAAAGATATGCAAGTGGGTACTCCCCAAAGTAGGCATAGGCCTTTTATGCCCTTACATAACTTCAAACTAAAGAGTTTGTGGGTTCCATGGATGATTAATGGTTACAGAAGGTTAAGTACAAAAACTCAAAAGTAACTAACTAAGAATTTTGACACATCAAACAAGGACATTGAACCAAAACATGAAATCAACAATGAGGTGGAACATGGAAAGCATAGATGGATAAGAGAGAGAGGGTGGAATGAAGTTCCTAATTACGGTCACATGAAGTCCCTTGTGGATTTTGTGAATAAATAACTTTATAGGATCCATCCTTATTCTAGACCAAAACCAACCACTTTCAATGACTTCGCATTGGCGTTCTAAGACCAATCCATTCCCTAAGACACAAGAGTGCTTCCACAAAACAACCATTGTTCCAAATTAGAGAAGAAGTAAGAAGTGAGAAAGGACTTTAGTTAAAGGAGACGAGTCCCATAACCAGAGCTTGTAGCCCATTTATTCTATCTAAGGGGTGTGCTTTGAATTCCCATTGTTTTTTTTAAATGGGAGCCACACCATGCAAAGACACATGCATTTATTTTGTCCAAGGGGTGTGCTTTGAATCCTCATCCTTCTCTTTTTTTTCTTAATGAGAACCACACCATGTGAGGATGTATGCATTTATTTTGTCCAAGGGGTGTGCTTTGAATTTTCATCATTTTTTTTATGAGAACCACACCATGCAAGGACTTATTCAACTTCCTTTATTGATTGGCACAAATGATAAGAAATTCATGGAAACACACATGCACCCAGGCAAATAGAAAAGTACAAAGAATACTGAATCCCCTTGAAGCCACACCTTGTTCAAACCTTTGAATCCTTTCCAATTCTAGAAACTACCCAAGTCACAAATTTATTAAAGTTTGATTAATGAAAAAGGATCTACACATTTCCAAAACAAGGAAAACTATAGAGTCTGTGGATGGGTGAATGTTGTGGACTCACTGCCAATTACATAAAAAAGAAACCATGTCCTAATTATCCATAATGAAATTCAAAGCTAGAAACTAAATACCAACAATCAAATAACAAAAATATTACATAGCACTATGAAGTAATGCATTACCAATGTACCTAGCACTTATTAACAAAAAGTTAGAAAATTACACCAAATAAAA
>MNCI01004073.1:0-11494 GCA_015680685.1 Gnetum montanum | reverse complement strand
ACATGGACATGATGGGACCCATGAAATTAATGTCCCAAATGTTGAATGGTTCTAAAGGTTGAATCCATTGTTGAGGTTCCTCCATTCAAGTAGTCATTCCACCATCTAATTGGCATTGTTCACAAGAGCAGGTGAAATGGCAAGCATCCCTGAAGAGTGTTGGCCAATAGTACCCTACCATCAGGATTTTAATAGTCGTGCATCTCCTAGCATAGTGTCCTTCATAAGGATCTTCATGAGCATCTTGGAGCACACATAGTTGATCAACATCAAGGACACACCAACGAACTAAGCCATTGGCACACACCTTGTAGAGGTATCCATTGATCTCCATGAAGTGCTTTACCTGATGAAGAAACTGTTGTTTCCTCTAGTGGTCCAACCCTTGTGGCATCTCCTGAGTGAGAAGATAGGTGAGAATGTTATCATACCATTTGGTTCATTTGGCATTTGTTTAGTTATTGCTCCAATAAAGAGGAGTTCATTAAGAAACATATTGGATAATGATCTTTCTGTCTCTTTGTCATCCCATCGCAACCGAGACAAGTGATTAGTGACCACATTCTCAGTGCCCTTTCGATCTACCATTATAAGATTGAATTCCTACAAGATCACCAACCACCATATGACATGGGGGCTCACTATTGGTTTGTTCATTAGGAAGCAGTTGGCCCTATGCTCTGTGTGCACAAACACCTTGTATCCAAGCACACAATGCCTGAACTTCTCTAGAGTAAACACCACTACCATCAATTTTTTTCTGTAGTGGTGTAGTTCAATTGTGCACCCACAATGCTTTGGCTAGTGCAATAGATATAGTATGGACATTTCTTGTCATCTAACTATGTCAGCACAACTCCCAAAGCATAATTCGATGCATCTTTCATGATGTGAAATGGTCTAGACCAATTCGGTGCTAGTAGGATTGGGGTTGCTACAAGATTTTCTTTTAGTTGTTGGAATGCTTTCTCACATTCTATGATCTAGACAAAGGGAGCATCTTTCTTTGTTAGCTCGACCAACGATTTTACAATTTTAGAGAAATTTTCTATGAATTTCTGGTCGTAGTTAGTGTGTCCAAGGAATGATTGAACATCTTTAACTATTTTCAATTGGCGAGTTATTCCTTGGATGATCCTTATTTTTTCAGGGTTCACCTCAATTCCTACTTGCAATATTTTGTGCCCTAATACAATGCCCTCCTGGACCATGAGGTGACTTTTCTACCAATTGAACCACAAGTTAGTTTTGACACATTATTTCAGCACTTGCTCAAGGTGGTCCAAGGCTTGCTCAAATTTAGCTCTATAGGTGGAGAATTCATCCATGAAGACTTCTACACCATTATCAATCTACTATTGAAAGATGCTCAGGACCATGCATTAAAATGTGGCAGGAGCATTGAATAAACCTATAACGATCGAAAACATCAGTGGCTAGAATCATTGAGGGGTCAACGGACACATAGCCTTAATCCCACCTTTGCACGAGGGCCTTGCTAGAAACAGAGGCAGAGTGTCCTAAATAGTCTTGTTGATTAAATAGGAACTTTGCCAGTTGCAACCGAAGTGGTGGGTGCAACTGGGGATGGCATGGTTAGCCAAAATGCAAATTCGAATGACGTGAAATGATGCTAAGTGTTAAAACGATGCTTCATGGTACTAAGTGTAGAGGATAGCCACGGAATGGAGGCAAGTGTAGCCAAGGGTTTCAACCAAAATGAGAGTGTTAACCTATAGAGACTACCACCTGAGCGTAGTATAATATGACGACGTGTGAAAAAAAGTGCAAAAAACACAAGAAAAATGCAAAAAAATGCTAGAAATAGGAGAAAGAAATGGAACACTACCCTAAATGGGGATGCAGTTAACTCCAAAAAGATCTTAGAAGGTATATAATGTACAACAAGCATAGTGGAAGCATAGTCACAGTCTCAGTGGTGTCGGGCCATGAAGTCTAGCACTCGTCATGATGAACCATGCCACTATTAAGGTGTACTGTGTAGTGTAGGGATGTCTTTATACCAGTGTGATGTGCTCTGGGTCTCATTTGTCCATGGAGCTAAGTGCTAAGATGCCAAAATGCCAAATGCCAAATGAAGGTGCCAACTACCCAATCGATGAAAAATGGAAGCCAACCCCCCAAAACATTGGGGCATAGGGGTATTTATAGGGCAAGGTTTAGCCAAAAATGTGGATTAGGTGCCATGTGGGAGTGCGGTAGGTGGGACCATAAGAAAAATTCAAAAAATTTTCTAAGTTCGAAGGTGACTAGAAAAAGTTCAAAAATTTTCTAACTCTAGCCGCTATGCTCATCCTATGTTACGTGCAGGACATAGGACACTGGCTACTACGCTTGTCCCATGTTACATGTGGGACACGAGATGCTCTTTGGGAATAGAGCATAGCATGGACACTTAGAAGAGATTAGTAAAAATTGTAGTCCTTGTTCTTGCTATGCTAGCTACGCTCTGGAGCATAGCAGGAGGGGTACCCTTAGGAGTTAAAAAATCTACCAAATGCCTCTTCTATGTTAAGCTAGCTTGATAGCTTTTGGCTTGACACTTAGGCAAAACTTATCATTGGAAAGTGTGCTACATTGGCTACGCTCTAGAGCATATCAAGGGCAATGGGAGTGTAGCACAACACTTAGAAAATTTTGCAAAACTGGCCATTTGTGTGTTGGCTATGCTTGCCATGCTTTAGAGCATAGCAGCTACAGTACTGAGCGTAGTAGCTACAATGTCAAGTGTAACAGCTACAGTGTCAAGTGTAGTAGCTATAGTGCCAAGCGTAGCACAACACTTAGAAAAATTTTTGCAACTTGCTACACTTGTCTCATGTTACACACGAGACATGTAACTCAAAAATTAGAAAACATTTTATAAAACTAGTGTCCCGTGCTGGCTACGCTCTAGAGTGTAGGAAGGGAAATGGGAGCATAACACAACACTTAGAAAAATTTTGATGCAACTACTGTTGACAGTTAGAAAATTTTGCAAAATAGTCCTTCATGCATGCTACATTGGGGAGCGTAGCACCAACACTTAGAAAAATTTGCTAAGTCTTGACACTTAGACAAATTTGCAAAAAGTGCCATCATTTTGACACTTAGAAAAATTTTGCAAATCTGACAGTTGGAGCTGACTACACTCAACACTTAGAAAAATTTGGGCAAAGATGCCGAGACCCAAAATTTTGTGGTGTTTCAAGACTAAACAACATCTTACGATATGCAAAAGCCCCCTAGGGGCTTGTGAACGTTGTCTTTGATTGGTCCTCTAGTGCAATTTGGATTTGGTTATAGCAACTATAATCATCTAGGAAGCTGTAGTAGCAATGCCCTGATACTATGTCAAGCACCTTGTCAACAAATGGCAACAAAAAGTGATCCTTGAATTTTTTCATATTCAGTAGCCTGAAATCAATGCAGACCCACCACTTACCGCCTTTCTTTGGTACAATTACAAGTGGACTAACCCACTCGCTATCCACAATGGGATAGATGAACCCTACCTTGAGGAGTTGTTTGATTTCCTCCTTGATGATTTGCTTTAATTTGGGGTTCAACCACCTCTGTGGCTATCGTTTTAGCTTCATGGCCGAGTTAGTGTAAATGTGATGCTGGCATATCCTAGGATCAATCCCTGTGAGTTTAGGATATGACCAAGCAAAAGTTGCTAACCATCTTTTAACTATCTTTAACAGCATCTCTTTCTGTTTTGAAGCAAGTCTTACATTGATTATAACCAGCTTCTTATTTTTCAAAAATACATATTCCATTCCAGTCGATAGCATTTTCAATTCAAGAGGCTATTGCTTAAAGTTCTCAAGAAATTTCAACTCTTCCCAATAGGTATCATCATTTGTATAATCGAAGAGTTGGTGATGAACTTACTCTAGTTTATCCATGCTTGTGACATATTCACATGTCAGGCTCTTAGCTAGGTCCATGCACAATGTGCTGCTTTCTGAATCAGCAGTCAGCCATTAGGTGCCCTCTTTTTTTGTGGCTATTGTGTACAGACAACTTTGAATTTCTACTTCTAGCACACATTGCTTGCATGTAGAGTTGGATGCTTGCTTGATGGTCCAAAGTTTCTGCACACAATTGCACCTATTATCACTATATGCGATGCATGGAACTCTCTTCTTCTCAATCTTTCCAGATGCATTTTCTTTAGAGATTTCCAGGGAAAGATCTCTGATGCCCATTCTTACATTGATGGTGCTCAGCCATGCTCTTCCCATGATGATTGGGAAGTTCCCTTTGCAGTTCTTCACTTTAATTACTAGGAAGTTGATAGGATAAGACCATCCACAAACAATGATCATAATGTCTTCGACTAGTCCCAATGGAACAGTGATAGACTAGTCTACCAATTCTAATTTGATGTTGCTCTTCTTAAGAGGAGGCAGGTTCCAAGCAGTGTACATCTCATGAGAAATCAGATTAACACCAAAACCTGAATCGAGAAGAGCCTTGCACAGCTCGTTCCCAGCAATCTGCAAATAAATTAGAGGCCTTCCAAGATCATCTAATTTCCTAGGAAGGTTTCCTACATGGATCCAGTCAGACATGGTGTGAGTAAGCATTACGCTATGGATCCTTGGTAGAGTTTGGTTTAAAGGAGGACTGAAGGAATTGGATATGGAGGAATAGGCAGGAGCAAGGTTGTCAACCGTGGGTGTAGGTGAAGGCTTAAGAGGACTATGGGATCGAAAGAAAGGCCTTTTCTTTGATCGGGCATTCAATCTCTTTGATTGATGATTAGGTTGCAAATTAATAGCCCTCATAGCATTGCGTTATTATGGTTGAGTAGGTAGTTCACCTTGCATTGGTGGAGTAGGTGGTAGTTGTGCAACTAGAGGAGAAGTATGTGCAAGAACAAAAGAAGGATAAGGATAGGAGGTGGCAGTGTTCCTTATTTGATGTGGAGATGAAGTTTGATAATAATCAGAAGGGTGGTAGTAAGGTTGTAACTGAGAAATGTGACTAGAAGAGTCATGTGGAGACATGGGTTGCTGAACATGATAACCATATGGATCAGGCTACTGGCAAGGGTATTGTTACTTTGGTGGTACAAATGCCCATGATTGTGGTTGCTACCATTATTGGTACTATTTGTACAGTTGCGGTGGAGCTCCATTTGGATAATACGATTGTTGTTGGTAGAACTGCTTAAGATTACCTTAAGGATAAGGCAACCTCCTAGATGTTTGCCTTTATGTAAGTTGTGGATATAAGGCATACACCCCAAACTCTTGAGGATGTGACACAATAGGGCAACATCCCTTGGAATGTTCATATTGGCAGACATCACATCCATGATCATCATCTGATTCATTGTCCGCAACCCCTTCTATTGTAGCAATTTTGCCCTTACCTTTGTAATATGCACGTTCAGCTTCTTTGTGCCTCCTGTGCTCATAATCACTACCTTGTTCTTGGGACTCTTCAGCAATTTTGAGGATAGCTTAAAATTTGCTATCCATGGAGTCTCTTAACTGATCAAACTTGGTCATAAGTGTAGATTGGAATTGTTGAAGTGGCAAGGCTTTTTTATGCATCCCCTCGTTAAATATGGATTCATCCTCGTTATCACATAATTGAACCTCCTGCTTGCGAATGGAAGGATCATGGTTGTACTCCTCTACACTTTCTTTTTTTCTTAGTTCACCATCCTCTTTAGTGACCTACTTTATTAACCTCTATACCTGATGGGTAGTTAGTTCTGACAATCGCCCTTGGGCATAGACACCAAGGGTTTTCCTCATTTCATTACAATGCCCATCTACAATGTGATGGAGTTGAGCGAATTGGGAATAAGCATGGGCATGGCATTTGTGCATCAAGGCATAGTACTGGCCAATGGTGGCATCCAAGGGTTCGTGTGCTCCTTGTTTCCACCCTTGAATTTGCTTCCTTAAGTTGAACACTTGGGAGTATGTTTAATACTTATCATTGAACATTTCAAACATGGTACTCCATCATCTGATAGATTCTAGTTCTAAGAACAATATCAATTCTCTACTTCTTTGATGAGTATCCTAGGAAATAACTTTAGTTTTTGTCATTTGTTCTCTATGTTTTGCAAGGCACATGCATCTTGGAAAGCTTGAAGATGATTCTACAGATCAAAGTTATATCCTCCTTCAAATTCAGGGATATTGTTCATGTCTAATTGTTCGATCCAATTGTCTTTCACATGCCTTGTTGGAATTTTGACTGCCTCTACGATGTTAAGCATACTTCAGGTAGCAAATAGAGGGTCATCGAGGCCTTGATCATGGTGCCTATGATGCCCTCTACTACCCCTTCATTCATGGCAATGTGCTTCTCTTGAATGTCTACGTCCTTGATCTTGCTTATTTCAATGATCCCTTTGGTCATTTTGGTCTTGTTGGTCGTTTCATTCATTTCGATCACCTCCATCACAATCTTACCTTCTGTGGTCACAGTCAAAGCCAGAAGAAGAAGATGATGATGATGACGAAGGAGAAGAGGAAGGAGAACCAACATCATCATGGTACTTGCTACTGCCTTTTCAGTGATTGCGACCACGATCACGATCATACTTCTTACCGACATCCCTATCTTGACTTGCCCCTCCAAATCCTGCTTTGTCAGTGGATCCCTTGTTACCAGAATTAGGATTGTGAACTGTGAAGTGTAGATTCTGGTTTTGACCTTCATCGCTGAAGTTAAAGATAGGAGCATCATTAAGTGGAAGATCCCCAAAGAAGGATTCCCCATTAGCTTGTTGGTATAATAGGAATGGAGAATTATTAAGTTCTTTTCCCTTTGAAAGTTCATAGCAATGCCCTAGCTGTCGATCTCGCATGCATTGTACTTCGATGGGATTATAATCCTTGGCATTGACATCTTTTATGATATTTTCCCCATGGTAGTCTTGAAAACCACATTGTGCAAGCATTTAATAGAGCATTGTAGGAGTAGCACAATCAGGCGACAACACAATGTTGCCCTCCATGTCATGCCATCGTTGTTGTTCATCCTGGTGTAAGATGAAGGTGAAGTTTGACACATACTCATTAGGATGAATATATGTAATTCGGTATTGTTAAGGCTTTGATGGACGAGCGTTATCAGGCTTAGGCAGAGAAGCGCTCCTATGAGAAGAAGACATTGTTGATTAGTGAAATAAAAATCATAGTGTGCTCTGAGAATTTGTTGTAGTAATTGTGAAATAAGATATGACTCTTAGGTTTATTCCAATGATTTAAATACTTTCACTAGATCCTAGATAGCGCACAAAACAACAAAAAGGTCCCTAGCAATAGCTCTAATGATGAGCGGTGAGGTACCTCTATGCCCAATCATACGAATCACTAAGGCGTTACATGCAATCCAATCGAATTCCGTGGATCTATAGTTATCTCATACATTACTTCCTCTAGGAAGTGAAACAACATTGATAAATAATAAATTTATAACAAGTTTGGAAACTTGTTATAATAAAAGTTTTAGAAAAATGACAAAATGAGGCACAGATACAAAAAAAGCTTAAATTTTTTTTGGCAAGATATTAGAGGTAGCAAACATGATGAAATAAAATATCTACATGCAATAATTCCAATATCCATGAGAGCACTAATTAGAAGAGTAAGAATTCGATTGTACCATCTTCAAGTTGAAATAGGAAGACAGAATAATGAGTAGCATGAAGATAGAATATGTTGACCGTGTTTCATGCAAGTGGTTTAGGATGAGCAATATGTATTATCAAAATGTTGTGGAATAGAATTCTTTAGAAGAGAATGGGAAATCTTTAGTTAGTCTTTGTATGAGCAAAATAAGTTACTGATGAGCGGCGAGGTACCCCTACACTCAACCATACGAATACGAGCGTTCACGCACGATCTGGTCGAACTCCGTGGACAGGCTAGTTGTGGTATCTAGATAGTTACACGTTGATCGCAGTTCGCTGTCTTCCCACCTGGACTAGTATTTTCTTTATCATGTATGGTTTAGTCCAGAGTGAGGCGTATGATGTGATCCTAAACTAATGAGTAATAGGAAATGAAGTCTAAGCTAACCTAAGTGCGATGAGCATCCGTTCCTTAATCATCCGTACACATCTTGGACTTCGTGCACGACTACTACTGGGGTTACCAAGCGCAGATCCTACGTATGCTACTGGGTTGCCAAGTAGTCACACTTAAATGCTTGTGATTAAGTCGTACTCATTCTGCATTTAACAACAGGAATAGTAAATGACAATAAAGAAATATTAATTAAGAAAACAATAAATATTAACTAAGAAGGCAATAAATAACAATAACAATTAACAATTAAACTAGACAATTAAAACTAAGTGAATGCTGCAATGATGAAGTAATCTCGATCTTTATTTCTAGTCATGTGCACGTCCAAGTACGTCACACTCGAATAAAGGTTCCGTATAATTATAAGCATCACATTACAGGCATGCACTGGGAAAATATTCTAACTCCTATGGAAACAAACTGAAAGAGTCGAGCTACAAATGACAAAAGGATGCCTAAATGAGGCAGAGGGCCCTCTGATTTATAGGCCGGGATAGGTGGTTGCATAAACGGGGCCACGTCGACGCGGCTGCGTATATGCGGCCCCGTCGACGCATCGACTTAATGACACTTCATCAATTACCAATAGTTCTAGGGAATCATTTTGAAGATGTGTTCAAGTTGCATGAATATTGGACATATTTGTTGTACTTAGGATTTATTGCTAATAATGTATTTTGAACAAATTTAAGTTATGGGTTCGATTTTGGTTGGCAATATTGAGTTATAAAGTTCTAATTTGAATATATGTCTTGGGGGTAAATATTGTTACAGAAATGATTTTGGGTTTAATAGTTATTCTTCCTTTGTACAACCAATGCATCTTAGGTTCTCCATCATATGTAATACTAAAAACCATGCACTCTCATCACACAAGGCACTTGATTACTTTTAAGCACAATGAAGTGTTAACCTAGTGATAAGACTCTCAACTTGAAAGCTACAAGCTATAAGTTCAATTCTAGGGACCAACACTAAGCTATATTGTTATTTTGTTATTTTGAAATAAGATTAGCCAAACTCTCTTGACTATAATGTTCAAAAAATATTTTAAACGCCAGCACCCCCACCACGTTTAACCCTATCCCTGTCCTGTAGGCTACCCTAAATTAGAACGACCCAAACCCTCCACTCCCAACTATATATGCCCTCGCAGCCCCTTTCTTTGAAGGGGTAGGCTTCAAATCTCTGCAGATGGATTTGCATGTGATTCTGTGTTTTGTTTTCGATTTAGCGATCTGACGGGGGAGGGAAGCTTGTGGCTAAGCTTCGCCCTTACGATTTATCGGAGCGACATTTTCCTGTGTCGTAAATTCCGACGTAAACGTCAGAGATGAAGCTCCATGCTTGTTTGTTGATGGCCAAGTCTTGAAACCCTAACTAGAATGTTAGGGTTTTAAGATGCGGTCTCCGAGCGGCTTTGGAACGGATGATATATTCTATCGCCCTCGGTAACTGTGGCGTTGCTGCGATTATCTGTTGGGATAGGCCATATCATCTACAATTTATGATTCCTTTTTGTCTTCAACGTACGTGATATCTATGTCATGGGGTGTTTTTTTTCAGATCGTTTTCGAAATTTAGCGTGGGAAGTGAGTTTGATAGAAACGGATTTTCGTTGAGTGCGGCCAATAATCGAGCGTTACGGTTCTGCGCGGAAATTTGGGGGACAACGCTGTTTTTCCATTTTTAGTAGACGTTTTGGTTTTCCTTCGACTTCGAGAGGATTTTTTCCTAGGAACCTGTTTTTTCAGTTTCTGTGCATGAAACCGTGTGTTGGTAGTGTCCGTAAAAATCGGCTGTTTCACGGTACATTAGTTTCTAGATTGCAAGTTCTTTTGTTTGTCAAAAGGCTTGTTAATTTTGATATTGAGCGATCGATGGTTTTATGATTGTTTTAAAAATTGATCTGTTCAAGCGAGGAACCGTAATTTTCTGGAGGGTGCATTATTATGCTTTGTTTGGAGGAATCGGCACAAGATCTCTTATCTGAAAGTTTGGGTTATAGTTGCACTGTTGATAACTGGGGTGTTCTGTCCTCTGTTTTTGGTTGTAGGCCGATTTTTCGAAGTTTACGCGGCTACTTAATTTAGGATGGGCTCACCAGATCTTTCTCGTTCTGTCGTTTTTCTATCAGGGGACGTTAAATAATTTTTTACTTAATTGTGTTATGGTAGCAGCGTTGGTAGGTATAGGTGTTGGATTACTGGATTTCTGTTCTCATTAGCCTTATCAGAAATACAGGCACTAGAAGAGTTTTCAGAACATTCCCATAATCATAAACTAGCATTGCTGGGGTTGTCAAAAGTTGTTTCAGGAAATTTGTACCTTGGCTCTTTTATTCAGAGCATGAAAGAGAAATGTTTGCACAAATATGGTTCCATAAAGGTCTACATAATGAAAACAGTAAAAGGCTCTTATCCGGAAAAAGGCTCTTATCCGGAAAAATCTTTTTTATATATGACATTCGATAAGAAAGGTGTCATGTAAAGTATGAAAAAGAAAAAGATATAATAAAAAGTTAGGGTTCTGGCTACTAAGAATTTTGATAAAAGAAAAAGATATAACAAAAAGTTAGGGTAAGATATAACAAAAAGTTAGGGTTCTGGTTACTAAAAATTTTGATGAGATCTTATGTGGCAAAGAAAAGAACCGGATGGCAGAGAAACAAATATTCTAAAAATTTCAAAGTAGAATAACTATAAGTAATAATTCCAAAGTAGAATAACTATAAGTAATAGAAAGGTTAAAGCATTGTATAACATAATATAACATATTTTATTACATACAACGTTTTTGGAGACTTTCACGTGGTCAAGCAAGATAATGAGCAAGCATTCTGTTTGAACTTTCCTATAATTACAAATAGGAGCAAATGAATTACAAATAGGAGCAAATGAGCAATGCATCAAAGGAACCTATTGCCAATTACAATATAATTTGGTTATAAATAGAAATCTATTTTGTCATAGAAGGTTAGAAAACAATCTCTTCTCCAAGTATGTGAGGTTTGGATTTGGTATCGGTGGTGCAGGGTTTGGGATTGTGGAAAACTGAACGTGTCGAGCCCTTTTGTAACAGTGTAAGGAAAAAATAGTTTTATTTGCTAATTTTATTTGATAGGAAACCAATTTATTTATCAACCTGCATGCATGTTTAAGGTGTTACATTAATCATTTGAGGTGCAAGATTGGGTTCTTCCTTGTTTTAGGATTGAAAGAGAAATGTTTGCACAAATATGGTTCCATAAAGGTCTACATAATGAAAACAGTAAAAGGCTCTTATCCGGAAAAATCTTTTTTATATATGACATTCGATAAGAAAGGTGTCATGTAAAGTATGAAAAAGAAAAAGATATAACAAAAAGTTAGGGTTCTGGTTACTAAGAATTTTGATAAAAGAAAAAGATATAACAAAAAGTTAGG
>MNCI01004071.1:275735-302111 GCA_015680685.1 Gnetum montanum | reverse complement strand
TCTAGTCACTAGATTAGGGACAACCAAGGAATCAAAGAAGGAGAGAAAGTCAACATAAACTCTCTTAGCTTTTCATCTTCACCATCTTCCTCATCGTCTAACTTTGACAAGGGAGAACATAACTGAGACTGAATGGAAAATGATCAAAGGCAAGGTGGAGATGATATATGATCCCATTGTAGAGATGGTAGAAGTGAATGCAGCAATAAGAAGAAGAGGAGCATCAAGAAAGGAGGCATAGTAGGCCATATCATAAGAGACATGGTTATGACAGGGGTGACAATGAATGAGATGAATATGATGAATCATTGCTTTTTATAAGGAGCATGATCAACATCTATGAAGTAGTTCACATCTCCTCCAGGCATTAAAGGGATAGTAAGATAAAATGACTTGAGATGAATAATATTTATAAATTTAAGAGAGGTTACAATGTTGATTTACAACACCATCCACAAGCCTTCCATGATGCCTGTGCCTTGAAAAACATTAAAAATGACTAGCAAAAACTTAAGTTTTCCCCAGGACACTCATAAAGAAAGCTAAAATTTTGTGCTAGTCCTTAGAATAAGAAACTATTTGTAGATGGAGTACGATGCTAGAGCTATTCAATGACAAGTATTAGACAGACTCTCGGGTGTCAAACTTAAGAAAATAGGTTTAAGAATGAAAATAATGTAACCATGAATCCCTTGATGTAGTCTTGAGTAGATACTATTATTTACTACACTAATGCCATGGGCATGGTTTCTCTTAGAGGAAGTAGCTTCACCACATCATAGATGGGCTCAAAAACAAAACAAAGAGACTCTTGGTGTTTAACCCTAAGGAAGACTATTGGAAATGAGGGTCCATCAGATTCAAAGGCTTATTGACTAGGTAACAAAGGAAGAGGAGAAGTTAAAGAAAAGACAAAGTGTAGAGGAGGATAATACAAATCTTACATCCACAAGAAGTAAGTTTGTCTCTATGACCTAGAAGAGGAGGCATCATTAGAGGAGGTTATGCAAAGGAAGACCTTTCTGATCCAAAAATAAATCATTGAGATATTAGCCAAGGTGGTTAGGATGTGAGACTCTTTAGATGAGAAGATTCAAATAGCACCTAAAATCATGGAGAAGAAAACATAACTTGGAAGTAGGAATAAGAACAAGAGAAGGAAGAACATAGTGAAGGACTATCATCATCTAAAAGATAAGGTTTCAGCAATAGTAGAGGTTGTAGATTCAAACATAGCTGACATATGGTATGACATTTGCCAATATGATCATCTCAAGGGATGTTGTACAATTTTGTCATACTTTTAAGAATCTGGGATCTATGGTTTAAATCCAAAGCTTACTAGGAAATAAGCAGCTAGGAGATTGCCTTATCTTCAATGTAACTATTGACAACAATTCCACCAATAATAATATTATCCAAGTGGAATACTAGCTCAACTCAAGATTATTCTGAGTAGTAGTGGAATCCATAGTCGTGGAGGATGTCACCACTAAGGCAGCAATACCCTTACTATCAACTAGATCCATATGGCTATTGTGTCTAACAACATATGTTTCTAATTGGCTCCATAGCCCACACTTCTTCCCAACATTACTATCCTTCAAGATACAATAGAATTGCTACTCCACATGTTGAATCTCCTTATACATAAACTGCTCATCATCATCAATACTATGCACATCATAACTTCACTCACTTGCTACTTGCACCACCTATGCAAGGTGAAATACCTTCGCAACCCCAATGGTGGAATGCCACAAGAGTTATAAACTTATAAGTGGATGATAATCCAAGTGGTTCTAAGCATAAACTATAGAAAAGGCCATTTTTCATGCCTAATAGTCCACCTAAATCATGGTCGGCATCCATGGCTGCTGAATGCACTCAATTGCCTAAGGAACATCTATTGAGTTGTCTACAAACTAAAAGCCCCAAAATGTTCAAACTCTCATGTTGACCCATGTTATAACAAATTGGATAAAGGTAGGATACCTTCCCAGGGAGAGAACTAATTTTAGAAGTCCCTTGATTTATTTATAGATCATAGAAAATGATCCATGCAAGGCTCTATTAGACTTAAGTTCTAATGTGAATTTGCTTTTCCAAGAAATGTACAAGACATGGAGCTTACCTTAACATAAGAAATGTAATATCATGTTTAAACATGTAGCCTAATCCATTACTATTCCATTGGATTTGGTAGAAGAGATTGTGACTAGTGTTAGTGGGTGGTCATATTTAGTGGATTTTCTAGTGATCAATGTGGATACTTGCAAGAGGGACTTTCTAATAATTATGGAAAGGGCTTGGCTAAGTACCATTAATGCCAAGCTAAGAATCAGAGACATTTCCTTGAAAATATCCAAGGAAATTGAATTTGATAAAATAGAGAAGAAGATAGTTCCATGCATCACATACAGTGATGTAGGATGCAACTGCATACAAAAGATATGAGCCATCACAAGCACAACCATTACAACATGTAAAAGGTATGTTGAATCCAACAATATTCAAAGGCACTTGTATGCTATAACCACAAAACCTAAAGGTATATAGTGATTGACTATAGATAATAGCTCTAACTCTATAATGTTCATGGAATTAGTAGAGATCCTTACAAGTATGTACTTAAACAAGATGGAGCAAATTAGACAACAACTCTTAGATGTAAAAAATAGAAAAGAAATAGAAGTAGATTGGGAAGAGTTGGAAGTTCCAAAAGCTTTTGAACCAGAGCCCTTGGAGCTAAAATCATTATCAACATATTTAGAATATGTGTTTTTAGATAATGAGAATTCCATAATCATAAATGCCCAACTTACTAAAGAATAAAAAGAGAATTTGTTGTACGTGATCAACAAGTAACTAGTAGCCTTTGCCTAGTCCTATGATGAAATAACATGAATAGATCCATGGATATGCCAACATAGTATCTATATAGACATTGCCATCAAGACCAAGAGATAGCCATAAAAGAAGTTAAATACAAAGCTAAAATAAATTATTAAAAAGAAGGTTTAGAAACTTCTCAAGGATAGATTCATTTATTCAAGTGCAAATAGTGAGTGGGTAAGCCCACTTGTTATTATATCAAAGAAGGAGAAGGGGATGCATGGGGGGTGGTGGTTGGAATAATGGAGAGTTTGTATAGACTTCACACTACTGAATATGACCACTTTTAAAGATCTTTTTTCCTTACCATTTGTAGATCAAGTGTTGAAAACTATTGTAGGACATACTTACTACAATTTTCTAGATGGCTATAGTGGCTATAATCAAATCCAAATCACTTTAGAAGATTAGGCCAAAACAACATTCACAAGTCCTTGGGGAATTTTTTGTATATAGTAAGAATGCCTTTTTTTTTATGTAATGCTCTTGCAACCTTCCAACATTTAGTTCTCATCATCTTTTAGCAGTAAATTGGTAGTGGTATGAAAGTATTTATGCATGAATTGTCCACCTACGATGTTGATTTTGAATAAATCTTAGACCATCTTGAATAGGTATTAAAATAATGAATGGAGATAAACCTACAAATTAACTAGAAAAATAGCCATTTCATGGTTCAAGAGGACATCATACTAGGACAACGAATCTCAGAAAAAGGAATTGAGGTGGATCTTGAAAATATAAGTTTCATTCAAGAAATTACCCAACAATGTTAAATAGTCAAAGATGTGAGGTCATTCCTTGGGCATAATAGTTACTATAGGAAAAATTCTCTACAATTGTCAAACCACAAGTTAAGCTTACTAAAAATGATGAAGCATTCAAATGAACTAAGGAATGTAACTAAGTGTTTGAACACTTGAAGTAGAAGCTCATAGAAATGCTAAGTCTACATGTATCCAACTAGTTCAAACCTTTCCATAACATGAAAGATGCATCCAATTATGCATTGGGAGTAATATTCACATATATTAATGAGAAAAAGCATTTATATTAAATATAGTATGCAAGTAGAAGCATTATAGGTGCACAAATATGCTCTTGAAAAATTCAAGCACTATGTGCTTGGATACCCCATTTTTGTGCACATTGGCCACAGTGTAATTCAGTTCCTTATGAATAAGCCAACAGTGAATCCTGTTGTGTTATACAGTGGTTGGTGATCTTAAATGAGTTTGATTTAACAATGGTGGATACAAAGAAAACAAAAAATATGATTACTAATCATTTGTCATGATTAAGATGCGATAACAAGATGGATGAAGAGCCCTTATCTGATCAATTTCCATATGAGATATTTGTTTTGCTGAGAAAACTTAGGTTTTAACATAAGATCATAAACTCATATGCTAAATTCATCTTCTGCTAATTCATATAGGAGATTCTTATAGAATGGGACTATAAGATGAAATAATAGTTCCTTCAATAGGTTAAACATTACATCAAGATAGAGGATAACCTCTATAAAATATATGTAGATAGCTTGGTTTGATGGTGTGTACCTAATGAAAAGTAGCTACAATTCCTCCGAGATCCTTACGAAGGACCTTGTGGGGGCCATTTTACAATAAGAAGAAATACCATTAAAATCCTAATGGTAGGATATTTTTGGCCTATAATCTTTAGGGATGTTCTTCATTTTGTGCATTCATGCAAGTGATGTCAATGAGATAAAGAATGACAACTAGGATGGAAGGACCCCAATAGTGGATTCAACCACAAGAGTCTTTTGACCTTTGGAAAATTAACTTCATGGGATCCATCACTTTCATTTCCAATGGGAAGTCTTACATTATTGTTACTATTGACTATTGTATCAAATGGGTTGAGGGTACAATTGTCATTTATTGTACCTCTTCCAGTGTAGATCACTTCTTTAACAACATGTAGTAAATAGGTTTGATGTATCTAGGACACTAATTTTTGACAATGAAATCCATTTTAATACCATCACATTTTGCAAGTTGATGCAACACTTAGGAGTTGAACATAAACTTGTAACTCCTTATTACCCCCAAGCCAATGATCAAGTTGAAGTTACTAATAGGAAAATTACAAGAATTTTAACAAGAACCATTAGTGGATATAAGAAGGATTGGAGCACCAAACTCAATGATGCCCTATAAGCCTATCACTTAACATGGAAAATTCCTATAGGCTACTCTTCCTAGGACTTAGTGTATAGAAAGTTTCCCAAGATTCTAATTCAAACTAGAATCTATGCACTCATAACTACATGTGACCTTGACTTGAACATTGACTTGGCATAAAAAGAAAGAATAATGACATTCAACTTACTAGATGAGAATAGTAGGGTAGCCCTGATGATGAATGAAGTACACAAGGCATAACACCAATAATGGCATGATGCCTGGATTAGAAAAGTTGCATTTCAACTAGAAGATAAGGTTCTCTATTGGAACCCCATGGATGTGGCTTAATAAACTAAGTTCTAGACACTGTTAGAAAGGCCTTACATTGTACACTTGACTTTTTGTTTTAAGACTATGAAAATTTATCATCTAACAAGCTCTCAAAAATACATGTTTTGAAGAGGATGGAAGTTTTTATCTTTTTTTTTTTATTTTACAATATTTTTCATATGTTTTCCATTTTCTTTATTTTGTGATTTTCTTATATATTTTACTTTTACTTTACTTTACTTTACTTTATTTCCATTCATGCCTTTTTCTTTTTCTTTCTTACAATGTCTAATTTTATTTTATTGTTATTATGAATTTCAATAATTACTAAATGCACTTGTCAAGATTGTTATATATATATATATATAGGCCAAATTTGTTTTCAAATGATGCTCTTTACTAATGTTGGTACTCGACAGTGAGTTCACAATATTTACCTTTTTCATCTATCTCAATATGAAATTTGTATCATGGTAGCACTATGGTTCTTTTACACTAAAACTAAAAATAACTTGTGATCTTGTTACCTAATGAACAAGGAAAGGATCAAGTGGGAATGGAAAAGGGTGTGATCTCAAGGGGATTTGTTGAGTTCTTACCTTGACTTCCTCCATGAGTCTTATGACTTCTTAAGGAATGGATCATCACTCCTCTTGTAATCCAAAAAAGAAGTGCATCTTTGTAAAGTGTGGTTTTGTTTCAATAAAAAATAAATAAATAAAAAAATGAAAATAGAAGCATACCTATCTAAAGATTTTTTAGGATGTAAGCATTGGTTTTGGAGCTGGAAAGACATGTTATCCGTGCTTGAAAGCATCCCTCTAACTAAGGCTCAAATTTCTTCCCTCAAATATCTAACTACTTCCTTCTTCTCTTTTTTTCTTCTTTTGGAGTGATGATCATTTCTTATGATTATTATAGTCTCACAATGGTAGGAAAGGAGGAGAATGATAATGCAAGGTCACTGATAATGGTATGGATTTAGTTTGAAACCTAAATGAATTAGTATCTAAAATACTTTAATCTTGCATTTCAAAAGGATCTTCTACTGCTATGATCTAGTTTCTCATACCCTAATTTCTCTTTAAATCCTTTCTAACACTCCATTTTCTTACCACACTACTATGTACCATGGTTGTGTGATATTTTTTAGTATTGTAAATTGCATAATCCTAAGAAACTCAAATATGGATATGATGTTTAACATGGATCACTGATGAGCAGCGAGGTATTCCTATGTCCAACCATACGAATCACAAGTGTTTATGCAAAATCTAGTCAAATTCCATAGATGGTACTAGTTGTGCATCTAAATCATAATGGTTTGATTGAAGTTCATTGTCTTCCCACTTAGACTAGTGGTAGCTTTGTCACGTATGGTTTAGTCCAAAGTAAGGCATATGATGACGTTGTATAATCCTATGGTGCTCTTAATCATGATAAAGAGAATAATTAATTAAGCTAAAAAATAGCAGAAAATAAGATCTAAACAAGCCTACGTGTGATGAGTATCCATCCCCAATCATTCGTACACACCTTGGACTTCATATAACTACTACTAGGATTGCCAAGTGTATGTCATTGGGCTTTCGAAACAATACACTGTTGGGTTACCAAGTAATTACATTTAAGAACTTGTGATTAAGTCATACTCATTTTGCTTAAAGACAAGAATAGCAAATAGTAATAAATAGAAACATTAACTAAAGAAAATAGTCAATAATTAAACAATTAAATTAATAATAAATCTAAGTGGATGTTGCAATGATGAAGGTAATCTTGATCTTTATTTCCAGTCATGTAGCATGTCCAAGTACGTCACACTCAAATAAGGATGCCCTACAATCAAAAACATCACACTGTGGGCATGCATTGGAAATAAAAAAACTTGAAATCAGAAATCTAAGAAAAGTTGTAAACAAATAATAACAAAACTATCTCCGAACCGTGCATCCAAGTGTTGTATTTATAGGCTGGCACAAAGGAGACAATATTAGATATTTGACATTGCATCTTGGGACATGATATCAAGTATCCAATATCAGAGCCTCGATATTAGGTATCCGATATCGAAGCTGACACAATCATGACTCATCAATCACTGTTAAATATCCAAGATATCTACAAACTCCCTATGATGTGGTTATCTAAGGGCATTTTTAGGCATTATCATGCTTTAGGAAGGATCCACTTGTATAACTGTTGGATTATCTAATTTGACCTCCATCATTGCATGCCTCAATTCAATTACCTAAAATATTGGTAACTTGCATAATCTAACATTATGCTTTCTCTTACTTTTCTTGCTTGTTTTGTTTTATTTCATTGAGGAAACATGTGTTGTTTTAACATCCATAACACTTGATTCATTCCAATTCTTAATCAAGGATCCAATAATTTATTGTTACCTAATTTTCTTATCTTTTTATCTTCCATTTGACTTTTTTTTCATGTCCAAATTCTCTAAAAATTCCTTAGTTTCTTAATTGAAAATTTGGTATGAACAGATGCATTGACACATCGCCATTGACATGGTCAGATACATTGATGCATTTCCATCGACACAACATAAAAATGCTATACATATGCATAATACTTAGTCCAAAAATTCACATTTTTCTTTAAACACAAAGGAAGTTTTTGTAATTTTTCAGAGCCATAGCCTTCTAGAAGCCATAACTTCCTCTCTGTATATCCAGTTTCACCCATTTTTCAACCTATGAGGTTCCAAAAGTACGCATTACATCATGGGAACATCAATGCTTATATTAACAATAATTTTTTCTAATACTCCATAGATTAGATATTAAAATAATACTGAAAGAGTGTAATACCAACAACTAACTACCTTTGAAACCAACATTTTAAAATAATAAAAAAAATATTTTCATACACTTGCAATCCCTAGAAAGTCTAATAGCTAAACCTTCCATCAAAACTAACCCAAAAAGTTATTAAAAGGTATTAAGACTTAAGATATTTAAAAAATTTTGATTTATGATTATTTGCATGATTGCATATGGCACCAAGATGGGGATTGTAAGTAGGAAAAATGTCGCAGCCCATGGAAAATAACCTAGAGGAGCAAGAGGACAACAACAATAATAACATAGCATAAAAATCCCATTATTTGGAAAGGAATTTGAAACCCTTCTCCCCATATTGTAGTCTCAATTTTTTAATATTTTATGTTATTCACTTAGTTTTTACACTTAGTTTTTTATTCTAGCATTCATAGTCTACTTCATACTTAGGTTATTTTTAGATAATTTATGCTTAGTCATATTCTTAGTGATTTGAACTCACCATCTCTCACATTAAAACCTTACCTTTTTCATTATTTTCCTTTCATTCCTAGTTCATGTATGGTAAGGTACATCTATATTTCATTAGAGGTTTTGATGAGCGGCAAGGTACCCTTATGCCCAACCATATGAATCATGAAGCATTCATGAGCAATTCGGTTGAATTCCATAAACTTTATCATTTTCAGTGCACTAGCCCTTTAGGAAGTGAATCTAGTGTGAAGGTCAATTGTTGTCTTTCCAATTACACTTGTGACATTCGTTGGTATGGTTAAGTGTAACTAAGGCATTCAATTTTTATAATGTTTATGTTTTATAATTAGGTGCTTGAAATGTACATAAAAGAAATTTGATTAACTAATCTACATTAACTAATTAATTAATCATTTAAATAATCCTAACATAAGCATTCGTTCCCACTTTTTGTACACATCCTGAACCCACATATCCACTGTTGGGTGACCAAATGCTACGCTATTGGGTGTACGAAGTGAAACACAACTAATTTCAAGCTCCTGCAACTCAACAACAGATTTCTCTAAGTGTCAAAACTTGGGAAAAATTTTTCTAAGTCTAGTGTTACACTGTGCAAAGTAGATAGCGTAGCACCCTGGAAGTCTTAATGTTTGCAAAATTTTTTCTAAGTCTGCCTACTACACTCCCTAGTATAGCCAACATAGCACCTATTTCCAAGGCTAGTTTGCACAAATTTCAAGCCAGAAGTGGTCAAAAGGGAACTGAGGATGGACTAGATAGTTTGACAAATTTTCTATCTCGCGAGACGTCAAGCTTGCTACGCTCTTTAGCTTTGCTAGCTTGACACATGTGCCAGTTGCCAGTCCACCCAAGTGCTAGGCTAGGAGTTGTCAAAGATGCTTAGGATGGCAAAAATGGTTTGGCAAATTTTCTACCTTTTGGGCTTGTCACGCTCTGCTACGCTGCATAGTGTAGACAACATAGCACATGTTTTAGGGCCCAAATTTTTCTAAGTGTTGGATTAGAAGTCTATCAAGCTATCTAGACATGGAAGGTGCATTTGGCAATTTTCTGACTTCCGAGGCTACCTATCCTACTTCACCCTCAGAGCGTAGTTAGAATGCCATGAAGAAACATTATGAATTTTGGCAAAATTCATCCAAAATTTGTTGCTATGCTCTACTACACTACATAACGTAGCCAGCATGATAGGTTTTTGAGGCCAATATTTTTCTAAGTGTGAAACGAGGATGCATTTTCTGGTTGTTGAAGTCGCCTGTCTTGCTACATCCTAGAGTGGCATTTCCAATTTTGGAAAAATTCATCAAAATAGGAGTGCTATACTCTGCTACATTGCATAGTGTAGATAGCATGACAAGCCAAAAACTACAAAAACTTTCTAAGTATTCATGCTAAGCTTCATTATGTTGTGCAATGTAGATAGTGTAACACTTGGAAAATGTCATTGAATGCCTCCAGAAGCTCCCAGAACTTGGCATCAACCTTCATTTTAGCTTTGATATCCCTCTGGCAGCCAAGATCTGTAGCTTGCTTTATTTTTCCACCCCCTATTGATCCCCAAAATTGTCCCTATGCTTGACCCTACTCAGAAGAGGGGGAAGATGTATTCCTAGAGCATAGGCTCCTAGTTGCATTTTTGGCATTATTTGTAGGTATAGGGCAGTCCCTTAGACTTTGGCACATGTAGTTCAGGTGGTGTGGTCACAATTTGACAGATTTTCAGTTTCTGTTCCTATCTCGTAGGGCGGGACACCATCGAGCTTGACACTTAGAGCATAACAACTTGAGCATAGCATGTCAGCATGACTTGTACACACCCATGCTACTTGGGATCCAAGCCACAGGGCACCCAAGCCACGTGGCACTCAACCCATGTCTCCTGTCAACCCTAGTAATCAATGTTTTAAGGGTTAGCTTTTGTAGTTGGCTCTTGCACTAGATTGGTGAGCAAAAGGTTGATGATTAGCAAATCTCAACATTAGAGCACTCCTAGCATCTTCCTCATCCCCTTACTTGAGCACCTGAGCATGGCACTTAGTCGAGCACTATGACCCTACACTCACACAACATGATGACGGCCAACTTAGCAGGTCCAGCTTCCATTACAACTACCTGCACTACGTCTGCCATGTCCTAGAGACTGTGACCACACTGCCATGCTACCCTACTATGCTTTTTTAACACTGCATACTAAGTTCTATACACTGTTTAATTAAGAGCTACATTCCACAATCTTGGGGTGGTGCATTTCTTCACTTGAGCTCTTGTTTGATTTTCCTTTAGCATTTTTTTCAAATTTTAGCATAATTTCCTCCTCTTTTTACTACTAAAATGTATTTTTGTTTACTCATGACAGTATTCTTAGGCTTTTTTGAATGGTTATTATTACACCTTGTAAGTCCCTATCTGATTGACTAGACCATTTAGGGCATCCTGTTTCCGTTTTCTCCAGCACAGCCCTCCCACAGACTTAGGGTTAAGCTGTGCACCCGATGACCACTCAGTGTTCTAGCCACTAACATTTTTGGACGTCACGCCAAGCAATAACGCTGTTGGGATTACCAAGAAAATATGTATTATGCTTGAAGTAGTCATACTTTTGTGTGTAATCTATCTCGCTTAATTGCCTCATTAACGTAGTAATTGGAAAATATTTAATAACTAATGGAAAACATTCAATAAATAAGTAAGAACATTGAATGCATAAATAAAATAGCTAATCTATCCAAAGCGTTGCAAGGTTTATCAGAAAGCTCATATTTATTATTGCACACATTATCATTATCAGATACAACAATGCTTGGATAAAGATCCGTACACTTAATGACTCTTGCTACAAGCACTCGGAGGAAAAATTCTAACTTTTAAATGAAAAAAATGCAAGAGCTCTATTGCAACTACAATCTCTACTTTTCATAAAGGTGATTGCAAGTGTGTATTTATAGTTAACTATAGTCACTATGTCGATGGCCACATCAATGCATGATATGATGTGTCAACTAGGCCTTGTCAACAAGGCCCAAATGACGAGGCTACATCAACGGGGTTTTGTTAATGTAATCGACAAAATGTGACTCATCATACGCCCACAACTAAATGAAAACTAATCCTCAAGTTCTATTATAGAATTGGGAAGGTATGTGATTATTGACTAACTTTTTCTTTAAACAAAACAATTAACTAACTTGACAATAAATGGATTGCTCAAGTGTATGGATCAACACATTACAAAAAATGGTGGTGTTTAGGACACAAAATTGAACACCATGACTTAACTTTTCAACAATTAGACAATATGTTCATTTTTGTTTTGAAGCTATTGGAGAAGATCAAATGGTCCTAGGCGGTGGTGGTTCTTGAGGCTTTGATGAACATTCACTAGCTTCATGCAAGGGTAGTGCTTGAGGTGGCTGTGGTTGTTTTGTTGCTACTGCAACTTTAGGTGGGAGGTGGAAAGCATCCATTAGTGCTTTCATTTTCTCCTCCTTACTCCTAGGATCAGGCACCATCCATGTAGCTTTCCTAATGTGGACTGGAACGGGCACATCCCAAGGACATGGGATTACTAGAAACAACTCCTTAGCGTTGACAAACTAGGTAGTGAACTATTTGCATTTAATGTCAAATGCGCTGACTATGTTCTTCAGCTCCTAGTATTCATTCATCCATCTGGATAGGTTTTCTATGATATATCATTGATCTCTGAATCATCCTCTAAGAACTTCAAGTTTAGCGTTAGTATTCTCAAGCTTTTTCTTGGTGTCCTTGTGGTGTTTGAACTTAGGTTCGTATAGTAGGTACGAGCTAGCAACCTATTTTTCCAACTTCAACTGCATTCTTCCAACTGTCAGCATTGTACTCTATCATCTCCTTAATTTGCAACTCCTTTAAGTAGATATCCTCTTTATTATAGGCATTGATTGCATCAAGGATGGGCTACCATGTTTCTCTTCCTTGTTGGAGTTATTGGAGGGCTTCATTCATTTTCACCTTTACCATCTGAATGTGTTTCTCATTAACTTCTTTTTACAAGATAACCTGATTCCTATAGTGATCTTTCACTTTCTCAAATTTGAGTGCTTCATTCTTCTAGGTGGTGATCTCGATGGTAGACTTTTGATGTAAGGTGTGTACCTCCTCTATTGAGAAATTATGATTTTCCATGGTCAATTTCCTTAGTTTATTGTTTACCCTAGTAAGCTGCTCTTGTTGTTGATAAATTAATTCTTGCATTTGATCTTTTTAGGCATCAACATTTCATAAGCAATGACTCTGTGCAGTCAATGCTTCATTCTCTTGGTGCATCTAATTCAAGTCCTTCCAAATTGAGTACATTTTATCTTTTACTATGGATTGTTTAAACATGGCCATCATTGCCTCCTCCTTAGCCTTCTAAAATCATTCTTGAAGTTGTTTGATAGCTTCATCCCTTGTCACTACTAGGCTGAGGATTACTTAATCTGCAAGTCAGGCACGAAGTTTGGCAACCTCAGCGGCCAAGCATTGATTTTGCTCTTAGGACATTTCTAGTTTCCCCTCAAAAATAATACATCTGCCCCTTGCATTCAGTAGCTTTGATTAGGTTGCAGTAATGTTCTTTGGAAGATCAAAGATTTCTAAAGTTGGTTGCCTGGTTTCTACCATTCATTCCAACAACTTTTCATGCTGAGTTGCATTCAATTTTCCATTAACTGTGCCTATAGATATTTGCACATATTGAAGTGAGATATGTCTGGTACAAACATTGTGGATGCATTCAATGCTTCTGCTACATGGTCAACAACCACTTTTGTTGCTATCTCCTACCCTTGGTGCTACATCACCAAGATAGTTACCTCTTCACCTTCCTCCAATTGTATCAAGAAAGTGGTAGCATTCCCAAATATTTCTGGGAATAAATGATGTGTTGCTAGTGACATTGTCACGTCTCAAGTGTTGGGATATGACCTTGAAGGTAGTTATGTTCATTGGGCAGAGAACATGGGACCATTCCTCTCCATCTAGCTAACCATTTAGGCCACCTCATTAAGGTAACTCATTACTGGCCAATACATAGATGGATCTGGCCCACTCGTTCTTACTTGTTGCTTTTGTTCACTCAAGAGCTATTCTTGGATTTTCCATAGATGCTCGATGGTTGTGTGGGCCTTCAGTGTTGTTTTCTAAGTGGGTGGTGATGGTGGTAGCTCCTCTAATTGAGTCATCACTGACATATTCTCTTTCTTGGATGATGAAGCCAAAGGAGTATGATTGAGTGTGTCATTGAAGTAGTGAACAATTCCTTCCCTCTTGCAAATTTTTTAGATGAGGCATGGAAAGGGTAAGGTCTTCCTTCCATGTTCATTTTCTTTGAAAAGTTTCTCAATCTCCAAGTATAGCAGTTGTGGAAGGTTAATAGGGAACTTCCTTCTTAGAGAAACACATGCTCAGGTAAAGAAAGTAGTCACTTTGCTTGGCCTCACCAGTAGATTGAGGTGATAGGCTACGATCTTGAAATAAATCTACTCTGCCTATGTGAGTGCACCATACTCCTTACGGTCCACCCTGTAGCAATGTTGGGTCCACTCCTTCTTGGCCTTAGGGTCACCTTGCGTGAATAATTCTACTAGCTATGTTCTAGCGTTAAGCAACCCAAGTGCCTATGCAATTACTTTTGCCAAGTAGGACACTTGAATGTCCTTGCTCTTGACTATGGATCTTGATTTTTGATTATTCCAGAAAAGGTATGTCTCTCCCATGTATGACTCCCCATTGGACATGATGATTGGCCACATGGGAGAGGTTTGCAACTAAGTGTTAACATCCTCTGGAGCTTTCTCCAAAAATGGCCTGAAGTTGATCTCTTGAAGAACATATCATTGAATCTCTTGGGACTTGATGATATCAAGGCAAGCTTGAGTCAAAGTGACCTCAAGCCTTGGCACGGGTCCAAACACTTCTCTTCATTGCGATTATTCATTCGACATTTCTTCTTCTGAATTCTATTGGATAGGTTCCACTTTGGGTTCCTGACTAAGAGGTCTCGTTGCATGGGTTGCTTAAGGTAGTTCTTGGCCTTGTTCTTATTGGCCTCTTCCAGCTCTAGGCTACTTCTACTATGGTTGTGACGGTTCTCGTTCTTGTAAACATTTTTTTAGGTGCCATCTGTAATCACAATAAAACCATGGATTAGTAATCATTGTGTAACATTAGAACAATTGGGATACCTTATCTCTTAAGGATCGTTATATTGGGCTAAGTTGTGATTATGGCTGATTTAACTAATTCAAGTATCATTTATTTATGTATTTTTATTAATAAATCATCTCGAAGGTTGTTGGAAGGCTTAACTTGTGAAAAATTTGATGTTTATATATGGTTAAGGTTATTAACCCTTGGGGGAGTTAGGAAAATTTCCAAAAAACTTTATTGATTTTTTCCATTGGAAACCTTAAGGTTTGCAACCCCCATGATAAAGATTTTACCTTCGATAAGTACAAGATCGTAAAATAGAGTGATTTGGACAAATGGTTGGAAAGTTATGAGCTTTGGAAGGTTTTGGGCTCTAAAAAATTTCAAAAACTCCCCTTGTGTTATGAGTAAATGGCAAAAAATTACGAAGTGTTAGGTGGTATATATAGGGTTTTTATGCTACGTTGATAAGGCCTAGTTGATTGGGCCTCGTCGACTAGGGTGGATGTGTCGATGGTGCCTCAACGATGTAATTGTTGACCATCATAGTCAAACTTTGACCAAAGTCAAACTTACAAAATATGAAGAGATTTTGAGTGAAATTGGTGTCAAATGAAAGCTTAAAAGACCAAGAATAGTATGAAAACATGAGAAGAGGGCATTGAAGCTTATAATGTTGAAAAGATGGAGAAAAATTGGTTTAGTGGATGAATTAAATGAAGATTAAGGAGCACTAAACAGTATACTCAATGGAAAATGGGAAAGGTAGGATTGTAACGATGTGAAAGGTAAGGAACCTTAACTAACTAGACCAAGAGCTATGCAAGTGGATCCTCCCCATAGCAAGACTATGCCATTTTTTCCCTTGCATATCCTCAACTGAAGAGTCCATGGGCCCCATAGTCAATTAATGGTCATGAAAAGTTAAGGACCAATTAGAAAGAATCTACTTAAGAATCCCAACATATTAGACCAAGACATAGAGCATAACATAGAACCTGGTAGTGAGGTGAATTATGGTAGCATGGATGGATGATAGAGAAGGTGGAATGGAGTTCCAAATTGAGGTCATAAGAAGTCCCTTGTGGAATTTGTATTTAAAATGACCCTAGAAGTTCCATCCTTAGTCTAGACCAAAACCATCCATTGTTAGTTACTTCACATTACCACTCCAAGATCAATCCACCCACTTAAGACACAAGAATGCTTCCATAAAATAACCACCATTTGACAAAGAGAAGAAAAGAGAATTAGGAAGTGAGAGAGAGAGAGAGAGAGGGAGGGCCTTAGTTAGAGGGAACCTTCAAGCATAGGTGCATGTTGTTTGAGTCCCATAACTAGAGCTTGTAGCCTAACTTATTTATCCAAGGGATGTGGTTTGAATTTTCATAGGTTTTTTTGTATGGGAAACACACCATGCAACGATGTTATTTCACTTCCTATTAGTGGTTGGTGTGGAATGGTAAGAAGTCCATGAAAAACACTCAAGCACTTAAGCAAGTTGAAGAGTACAAAGAGTATTGAGTTCCCTTGAAGTCACATGCTTTACAAACCTTTGAATCCTTATCAATTTTGGAACTACTAGGGTCATTGATTGATTAAAAGTTCCTTTATGGAAAAGGGACCTGAAATTCCTAGAACAAGAAAAACCATAGAGTTCTTTGGACAGGTGGATGACGTGGACTCACTACCTATTCCATGAAAATAAAACCATGTCAAAGTCATCAGACATCAAAATTCAAAAATAGAAACTAGACATTGACAGTCACACATTACGCACAAACCATCATTAGCAAACAGCAACACTGGCATTGTGTCCTGTGACAATAAAGCAATTTTATTAGCAAAAATAAGAAAATATCACAATTAAAGAAAAAGAAAGCAAAATAAAGTAAAATATATAAGAAAGTGTAAAATAATTAAGAATTTTCAAAGGTATTAAAGATGGTGAAAAATTAGAAGAATTTGAAAAATTAAGAATTTGGAAAAATAAAAAACATGAAAATCAAAAAGGTAGAAAAATCAAGAAGCTAATTTGATGGTTAGCATGGATGGCCATCTCCACCACAATTGAGTTGGAAGGAGGAGATCCAAAAAATAGAATGTGATTGTCCATTCGTTGAGGCGGTAGTTACACTAGCCTATGTTGGTTCAAAGAAAGGCTTTACTTGTTGGATGTTGACCAAATGATTGTTATTTAGGCATTCAGGCTTGTAGATCAACATGGCCCCACAAGGAAAGGTTTGATCAATTACAGAAGTTCCCTTCCATAATGTTTAGAATTTTTTCTTTTGGGGTACATGTATAGGGTTCTAGTAGAGAATCTTATCTCCTAGTTGAAATTTTACTTTCATGATTCTAAGGTCATGACGTTGCTTGTTGAATGACTTATTCACCTCATTCATGGATAGGGCCACTAATTGATTTTCATTGAACATGTTCAGGTTTATTAATCTTTCTTTTTGTGCTAGACTTAGGTCAAGATTTAGATAATAGGCTTTTGAGAGTGTACATAGCTTGAATTGAATTGAGAGCATTGGAAGTTTTCCATACATTAGCTCGTAGGGAGAATAGCCAATAAGAAGTTTCCAAGTTGAAAAATAAGCCCAGAAAGCATTAAGTTTTGTACTCCAATCCTTCCTATATTTTCTAATGGTCCATGTTAGTATTTTTGTGATTTCTTGATTAGTTACCTCTGCTTGACCATTGGCTTGGGGGTGGTAAGGTGTTGTTAATTTATGTTGTACCCCTAAGTGTTGCATTAATTTTCTAAAGGTAGCACATGTGAAGTGAGTTCAATTATTAGAAATTAGTGAATGTGGGATTACAAACCTATTCATAATAAATTACTGTATAAATTTGGTAGTAGTAGATGATGTACAATTAGTGATGCCTATTGCTTCTGCCCATTTTGTGCAGTAGCCAACTGCTACTATAATATACACCTTTCCATTAGACATGGGTGTGATGGAACCCATGAAGTTAATGCCCCATATGTCAAAAGGTTCTAGTGGTTGAATCCATTGTTGAGGACCTTCCATGCAAGTGGTCATCCCCATATCTCATTGACAATGTTCACAAGACTTGATAAATTGGTGGGCATCCATGAAGATTGTAGGCCAATAGTATCTTACCATAAGGATTTTTATGGTTATGCATCTTCCTGCATAGTGGCCTCTATAAGGTCCTTCATGAGCATTTTGGAGAATGCATAATTGATCTTTGTTAGGGACACACCAACGAATCAGGTCATCAGCACACACCTTGTAATGGTGTGTATTGATTTCCATGAAGTATTTGGCCTGATGAAAAAATTGTTGTTTTTTTCTAAAATCCAAGTCTTGTGGCATTTCTTGAGTGAGAAGGTATGTGAGGATGTCATTATACCATATTACTTTTGTAGGCATTTGTTCACTTTTTGCTCCTGTAAAGAGGAGTTCATCTGGAAATTGATCAGAAAGTGGGCTCTCCTCCTCTTTATTATCCTATCTTAAGCAAGAGAGGTGGTCAATGACTACATTCTCAGTCCCTTTTTAATCTACCATAGTAAGATCAAACTCTTGCAAGATCATGAGCCATCATATGACATGAGGGCTCATCGTCGGCTTATTGATGAGGAAGTGTATTGCACTATGGTCCATGTGCATAAATGCGTTGTAACCAAGCACATAGTGCATGAAAGTTTCTAGTGCATACACCACTACCATTAGTTCTTTCTCTGTGGTGGTGTAGTTTAACTGTGCTCCCACAATGCTTCAGCTTGCACAGTAGATATAGTATGGACATTTCTTATTGTCCATCTACGTGAGCATTACTTCCAAGGCATAGTTAGATGCATCTATCATGATATGAAAGGGTCTGGACTAGTTTGGTGCTCGTAGGATTGGTGTTTCTATGAGATTCTCCTTTAATTTTTGGAATGCGTGTTCACATTCCTTAGTCTAGATGAAATGTGCATCTTTCTTTGTAAGCTCTACTAATGGCTTTGCGATTTTAGAGAAACTCTCTATGAATCATTAATAATAACCAGTGTGTCCAAGGAATGATCGAACATCTTTAATGGTTTATGGTTGACATGTTATTCCTTGGATGATCCTTATTTTTTATGGATCTATGTCAATCCATTTTTGCAAAATTTGGTGCCCTAGCATAATGCCTTCTTGGATCATGAGATCACTTGTTTTCCAATTGAGTCGTAAGTTTGTTTCTACACATTTCTTTAATACTTACTCAAGTTGGTCCAAGGCTTGCTCAAATGTAGTTCCATATGTGGAAAAGTCATCCATGAAGACTTCAACACCACTACTAATTTTTTGTTTGAAGATACTAAGGACCAAGTGTTGAAATGTTGTAGGGGCATTGCATAGATCAAATGGCATCTTACAATATGCAAAAGTCCTCTAAGGACTCATGAATTTTGTCTTGGCCTGATCTTTTGGCACAATTTGGATATGGTTATAGCCAATATAATCATCCAAGAAGCTATAAGAATAATTCCCAAATATGGTGTCTAATACTTGATCCACAAATGGCAAAGGAAAGTGATCTTTAAATGTTGCCATATTCAACAACCTAAAGTCTATGCAAACTCACCATTTGCCACCCTTATTTGGTACAAGTACAAGTGGGCTAACCCACTTACTATTGCGATGGGATAGATGAACCTCACCTTAAGGAGTTTCTCTATTTTCTGCTTGACAATTTGCCTCAATTTGGGATTCAACTACCTTTGTAGTTGTCTTCTAGGCTTCTTAGCTGGGTCGATGTAGATGCGATGCTGGGATATCCTTGAATCAATTCTTGTTAGCTCTAGATATGACCAATCAAAGGTTGTTGAGCATTTGTTCACCACTTTCGACAACTTTTCTTTTTGCTTAGGAGCAAGTTTGGCGTTAATGATGACCAGTTTACCATACTTTAAAAATGCATACTCCATACCACCTGGTAAATTTTTTAGCTCTAAGGGCTCCTTTTTGAAGTGATCAGGGAAGTCCAACTCTTCCCAATAGGTATCATCATCTTCATTAGAGAGTTTGGAATAAACTTGTTTAATTTTGTCCATGCCTTCAACATATGCACATGTTAGGCTCTTAGTTGGCTCCATGCATATTGTGCTACTATCTTAGTTAGCTATCATCCATTGGGTGCCCTCTTGCTTTGTGGCTATTGTGTATAGACACCTTTAAATATTGATCTCTTGTGCACACTAATTGCATGCCTTAATGCATGTACTTTTAAGAGACCAAATATTTTGCACATAATTGCACCTATTATCATTATATGCGATGCATAGAATACACTTTTTTTCAATTTTTCCTAGCTTATTTTCTTTGGATATTTCTAAAGATAGGTCCCTTATACCCATTCTTGTGTTAACCATGCTTAACCAAGCTCTTCCCATAATGATGGGAAAGTCACTTTTGCAGTTGTCCACCTTGATCACTAGGAAATCAACAAGATATAACCACCCACAAATTGTGATCATAGTGTCCTCTACTAAATCCAAAGGGATAATAATTGACTGATTTGCTAATTCTAGATAAATGTTGCTCTTCTTAAGAGGTGGTAGGTTCTATGCCTTGTACATGTCATGGGAGATGAGATTAACTTTAGAACCAGAATCAAGAAGAGCTTTGCATGGCTCTTGTCTAGCAATCTGAAGATAAATGAGTGGACTTCTTGGATTAGATCCTTTTATAGGAAGATTACCAACCTTGATCTAGTCAGAAACAACATGAGTTAGCATTATAGTGCGGATCCTAGGTGGCACTTGGTTTGAAGGATACTCGAAGGTATTTGATGTAGAGGATGAGGATGCTAGAGATGTAGGATGATCAGCTAGACTAGATTGTGAGGGCTAGAGAGGACTGCTAGGCTTGAAGAAAGGTCTTTTCCTAGATTGATTATCTAGATCATGTATCTAAAAAATTAGTTGTGAATGTATAGCCCTTGTAGCATTTCATTGTTGTGGCTATGGAGGAATCTCTCCCTGCATGGATGGAGCAAGAGGTAACTAGGTTGAAGGTGGAGGTGTATGTGCAAAGGGATGTAGAGGATGGTATGGATACGAATATGGGTTTTCCCCTTGAGCAGATGGTGAATGTGTTTGGTGGTACTCTAGAGGGTAATAGTGATGATAGAATGATGTATGACTTGCAAAACTCCTAGGGGAGAAGGGTTTCTGAACATAGTACTTATATGGATTTGGTTTCCTATAAGGGCATTACTACTTTGACGATGAAATTCCCCATGATTGTGGTTGGTACCACTATTGGTATTGTTCAAAACATTGTGGAGGAGTTCCACTTGGGTAGTAAGATTATTGTTGTTGGTGGAACTATCTTGGACTACCTTGAGGGTAAGGCAATCATCTTGTAGCTTGGCTACATGCTAGGTGAGGATTTAATGCATACACTCTAGACTCTTGTAAGCATGACACTATAGGGAAACATCCCTTTGGATGTTTGTATTGGCAAATGTCACATTCAATTTCATCATCAAATTCAAACTCCACAACTTTCTCTACTACAGTAGCTTTACCCTTACTTCTTTGGTATGCACGTTTAGTTTCTTTTTGCCTCCTGTGATTATGACAACTATTTTTCTCTTTGGATTCTTTAGCAATCTTCAAAGTGGTTTGAAATTTTTCATCCAAAGAGTCCCATAACATGTCAACCTTGGTTGAAATATCATAAATAGATTTTTGGATGCGTAAGGTTTTTCTGTTCACCACTTCATCAAGTGGTGACTCCTCCTCGTCACAAAATCGGACCTCTCATTTTCTGATGGATGGGTTCCTATTATACTCTTTAACACTTTCCATTTTTTGTAGCTCACATTCTTCTTTTGCTACCTACTCAATTAGCCTCTATATCTAATGAGATCTTAATTTAGACAATTTTCCTTTGGGATACACCACAAGTGTTCTTGTTGTTTATGCTCTAAGCCCATCTATGATGTGATGAAGTTGTTCCCTTTGAGAATAATCATGGCTAGAACATTGTTGTAAGAGTAAATAATATTGTCCCATGGTGGCATCCAAGGGTTCATGAGCTCATTTTTTCCAACCTTTTATTTTCCTTCTTAGATTAGACACTCTGGAATACGTTTGGCATTTGTCATTAAATAGCTCTAACATGGTACTCCAATAGTGAGTAGATTCTAGCTCCAAAGACTGGTACCAACTTTCAGCTTCTTTGATGAGTCTCCTTGGGAAAAGCTTGAGTTTTTGCCACTTATTCTGTTCTATAAGGCATAGGCATCATGAAAATCTTCTAGATGCGTTTGTGGATCAACATTGTATCCCCCCTCAAATCTTGGGATATTGTTCATGTCTAGGTACTTGATCTGACTATCTTTCATATGTCTGGTTGGGATTTTCATTGCCTCTGTAATGTTGAGAATAATTTGAGTTGCCAATAGAGGTTTATCATCATCACTATATTGATGACGCTGATGATGGTTTTGGCCACCCTTTTGATTTTGGTGGTCTTCATAGTCATTTCTATTTTGATGATCACCTTCATCACGGTTGTTTTGATGGTGGCTTCCATGAGAATCATTAGATGAAGAGGAATGTTTGAAATCGAATGAAGAGGATGAAGAGGAAGGTGGACTACCATGGCCACCACAGTGTCTACCATCACTCTTATGCTTATTATGATCACCATCCTTAGATCCCTTGCTATTGTGGTTCTTGGAGTCCCTACATTGACTGTCACTTCTTCTTGAACCTAGTTTAAGAATAGTCGATCATAGGGTTAAGTTCACATCCTCACCACTAGTATCAAGGGGTGGAGAATCTTCATGTTAAGAACCTTCAGTAGGAGGATCCTCAGTGTCATCTTGATTTAGTAGGAACAAGGGATTAGTGTAATGTTTCTCCTTTGTAGCTTCATGGAGTTTCTCCTACCATTGATCTCATTTGTGTTGTGTTTTAGTGGAATAGTAGTTTTGAGTGTCATATCCATCCACAACGTATTCTTTATGAAGAATTTTGAATAGCATCCTGGGCACATATCGATCAGGGGCCAAGATGATGTTGCCCTCCATATCACATCATTCCAATTGTTCATCTTGATGTAGGATGAAGGTGAAGTTCAACACAAACTCATCTGGATGAGTGTATACCACCTTGCATTTTTGTGGGACTAGTAGTTTAGTATCTTCGTGCTTGTGAGAAAAAGAAGTCATTTTGCAAAACAAGATAAAATTATCAGTGTACTTTTATAATTCTATGTATAGTGGGAATGATATTGACCTTGAGGTTTGTACAATAATATTAATGGTATTCACCAAAACCTTATTAGCACATGTTTCACAAACAAAGTCCCTGGGAATAGCGCCAATGATGAGCAGCGAGGTACCCCTACATCCAACCATACGAATCACAAACCATTAACATGTGATCTGGTTGAATTTCACAGACTTTATCATTTCCAGTGCACTAGCCCTTTAGGAAGTGAATCTAGCCATAAAGTCAATCATTGTCTTCCCAATTACACTTGTGACATTTGTTGGTATGGTTAAGTGTAATTGAGGCATTTGATTTTTATCATTTTTATGTTTTATAGTTGGGTGCTTGAAATGTAGATAAAAAAGGAATTTAATTAACTAATCTACATTAATGAATTAACTAATCATTTAACTAATCCTAACATAAGCATTTGTTCCCACTTTTTGTACGCATCCTAAACCGATGTATCTACTATTGGGTAACCAAGCATTACACTACTAGGTGCACTAAGTAATAATGCTGCTGGGATTACCAAGTGAATACGTGTTATGCTCAAAGCGAACATACTTATTTGTGTAATCTATCTCGCTTAATTGCCTCATTAACATAGTAACTGGAAAATATTTAATAACTAATGAAAAATATTTAATAAATAATTGATGAGACATGATATGCACAAGTCGTGATATTGCATCCCCTGCGATATCGCATACGCGATATCGCGGTCCGCTGCCAAATCTATAAATAAGAGGGCACTCCCCTCATTTCAATCCTAGGCGTAAAGTAGCAAAGCTCTAGCGGATTGATCACCCCAGAGATAGAATATTTTCCATGTGCCCGCAGTAGGAGTCCCCCAAGTGAACGGCTCTTTATTTGAGCAGCTTTGTACCTGAACGCAAGTTGTGTATGGCAATAAAGACGAGCTTTGTGGATAAACCTTGCAGTACATGGATAGGTTTAGTTAATGTTATTTATTGCTTTCCTAGTAACGCGGCATGAGTATGACTTGGTTATGAGTATTGACGAATGTGTATGGCTAGCTAAGGAATCGGCTACTCATCGTGATTAGATTCTCTCACCCTTATCTCCTAGAACGTGGGACAAGTACGACTTGATTATGAGCATCTACAGATGTGTACGACTAGTTAAGGAATCAGCTACTTGTCACACTTAGGCTAGTTAGGTGCCTCAGTACGACCGCTTCAAGCACGTGCGTTACGTGTGGTAATCCCAGTAACGATTAGCATTTGGTAGCCACAGTTGCACAGTTCAGGGTGTGTACGACAAGTGTTAACAGATGCTGACGCTAGGACTTAGCACTGTAGTTAGAGTTAGTTTTAGTCTCTCAATCCTTCACCCCTTAGCATAGGAGATAAACCAGAAAAGACCAAAAAAAATCATATACCTCGGACTTACTTAATCATACACCGTGACAACAACAAGTAAGTTTGGGAAGACAACAATTAATTAACCCCAAGTGTTCCTTGCGGCGTTTAGGCATTTAGTTTGCGGAGTTCGACCGGATCGGGCATGCTACGCTCATTTCGTATGGTTGAGTGTAGGGGTACCTCGCCACTCATCAATAATTAATAACATTAAATGATTAAATAGAATAGATAATCTATCTAAAGTGCTGCAAGGTTTATTAGAAAGCTCATCTTTATTATCGCACACACTGTCATGCTCAGGTATAACAATGCTTGAATAAAGATTCGTACACTGAATGACTCCTGCTGCAGGCACTCGGAGGAAATATTCTAACTTTCAAATAGAAAAAAATGCAAGAGCTTCGCTGCAACTACAATCTCTACTTTTCATAAATGCAACTACAAGTGTGTATTTATAGTTGACTATAGGGACTACGTCGATGGTGCCACATCGATGCATGATATGATGCATCAACTAGGCCTTGTCGACAAGGCCCAAATGCACAAGGCTACATTGACAAGGTTTCATGATGGAACTAATAGAATGCAGCTCATCAAGTTTCATACTTCTTCATTTCATAATTATTGATATATTAAGGGTTATATCGATCTAAAGAGCATTTACGGTTATGCACTAACTATTTCAACACTTAATTTGTGGAGGCACCCTTGTGGGAGTGTGAATAATATTTTCAAAATGAGGTGTTAGCCTAATGGTATGGGTCTTGAGTTGGTAACTCTAAGAGATAGGTTCAACTCACTTATAAAATTCTATAAATCTTTGGCTGTACCTATGTTTTAATTAACTCAGGTTTTAATATTTCTACAAGAACACATGTGACCTAGGTTTTTTCATGTCAAAAATCTTATCATAAAGCTAAAACCTCATTAGAATCTAGCAATTGATTATTTATCCTTAAAGATTAGAGCAAACATACCATTCTAATAAAATGTTAGCTTAGTATTAAAGTTCTTGACTTGAAAGCTTGAAGTCATGGGTTCAATTTTGGGGTTAATGTTGAGTTATAAAGTTCTATTTAGACTATATGTTGGGGTATATCTATTTTAAAATTATTTAAGGGTTTCAATGTACCCCACCCTTCTTGATGAGTGGCGAGGTACCCCTACACTCAACCATATGAATACGAGTGTAGCACGCATGATCCGGTTGAACTCCATAGACTAAGTGCCTACACACCTTATGGAACACTTAAGGTTAATTATTCGTTGTCTTCCTAGACTTACTTGTATTTTTCACGGTGTATGGTTAAGTAAGTCTGAGGTATATGATTATTGTCTTTTCGATTTTTATCTCCTATGCTAGTGAGGTGAAGGGTGAAGAGAGTAATTGACTAACTCTAACTAACTAACTAAGCCTTAATTAACCTAGCGTCAGCATCCATTCCTACTTACCATTCACACCGTGAACCAATGCAACCTTGGTTACCAAATGCTAATTGTTGTTGGGATCACCAAGTGTAACGAACGTGCTTGAAGAGATAAAAGAGATGATCATCGAGGTCTCTCATTTTGTCTACCTCTATCCTCACCGTTATGCTCTCTATGACTACGCCCATAGGTGGAAGGAGAGGGTGAATGATGTGAAGAAGGGGAAGAAGGAGGAGAACCATTGTCATGATGATGTTTCTTACCTTCTCTTCTATGGCCTCGGCTCCGATCGTGATGATGATCTAATGTCTCATCCTTGTCATGTGTTGTTGTTCCCTCAGTGAATAGTTGGCATTCATGGGGATCAGAACCAGGGTTGTGTATTATGGAGCATAGGTTCTGATACCCCACCTCNAACCCTTCTCTCCTAGTTAAGTGCCTCAGTACGACGACTTCAAGCACGTACATTACGC
>MNCI01004071.1:248663-274547 GCA_015680685.1 Gnetum montanum | reverse complement strand
GGGGCGTGGTGGGGGGTAGGGGTTGGCAGGGTGTGGTGTTGGGCGGGGTTGGGGGAGAAGGGAGATGGGGTGTTGGAATTGTATTGAAACTTTATAACATAGCTTTACCCATTAGAATTGAACCAATGACATGGCGCTTTCAAATCAAAATTCTTATCACTAGGCTAATACCTCATTATTGTTCCAAGTCTTTTTTATCCTAATAAGTTTCCACTAAGGTATATAAGCATTATATAAATGTTTACTAAAATTGAAATGATTTAATTGATCCATATTCATACATATTTAAAAGGATGTGTCAAAAGCACTAGATCTAGAATATTATATATTTCAAAAGAAGTTGGAGGAAAATGTAGTTTGTTTTAGAAATTATCAAGAAATATACATCTTTTTTCAAGGATTTTTTGAGACTATGTAGAGGATTTTCTAAGGCTACAAAGAGGATCTAAGGCTTTGTAAAGGTTTTTTTTTTCAAGAATGTTAAGAGAATTTGAGGCTTTGAAAAGTATTTTTCCAAGGCTATGCAAAGGATTTGAGGTTTTGTAAAGGATTTTTTTAAAGATTTGTAAAGGTTTTTCAAAAGTAGAGGATTTTCTATGGCTTTGTAAAGTATTTTCTCAGGGTTTGTAAAGGACTTTTCAAGTATTTTTTTTGAGAAGGGTTTTGTTTTTTCATCAAGGATTAGCAAAGTATTCACTACTTAACTTCATTGAAGATATGACTCTAGTTAATAAGTCTAAACTAAAAGAGATTATCAATTAATTAAAATCCTTACATGAAAGATAAAAAGCTTTTAAGGATTAGTAGGAAATATTTATTAAGAATTAGGAAATGATCTCTAAATGGATGCAAGAATAGCAAAAAACATTAGGGAAGCAAAATATGTTAATGAAAAAATAGATAGTAGTCATTGAGTAGTGTAAGAGTGACTTTGAAAATTTTATTCTTACCATGAACACCATAGCTATAAACCAAGATGCAATGTCTAAACAAGTAGAAGCGATGATGACATAACTACCAATAATAGTAGAATGGATTATAGAGAATAAATAAATAAATAAAGAGGGTGGGTAGGAGGAAGTGGGGAGAAGGAGAAAAACTTTAAACTCTAAATGAAATAGTTCTTTAAGCAATTTCTAAACATGTTGATGCTTTGTGTGATTTTGTAAGGAATAGGAAGAAAAAAAAAAAGAAGAAAAGAAAAAGAGCTAAAAATCTTTGATTTGATGGGGTTGCAAAAAGTTTATATGAAAAAAATAATTTTAAAAAAGTTATTCATGATATCATAATAAAAACAATGCACCATATCATATTATTGTGAAATTTAGTGATTCAACCACTTGAGAAAAAATTTCATATAATCATAGCAACTTAAAAGGAGAAAATTTTTGGATAAATGAAAATCTCATGAAAGAAGAGGTTACAAAGGAAACAAAAGAATGAAAAAAAAAAAAAAAAGTAGCATGAGCAAAGAGCAAGATAGCTTTTCTAAAGGTAAAGTATATAATAATAATCAAAGATAGGGTATTTTGAAAAAATGCCTTTTTACTTTGTAATGTGGATTTTTGAATATAAATGGTGCTATTGCTATTAAAATGGTTGCATTGTATAATATTGGATTTTTAAAGAAATTTGATATTTTTGCAGTGGTTGAAACCTTGAAAGAAAAAGATTCTAAGAATTTTGAGTTTCTTGATTTTAATAGAATAAAGGTAGCAAGTGCTAGATCTCACAAATGGAAAAGAGCATCAAAAGGATTATCTTACATTTTCAAAAAATGGTTCAAAATGTAATTAAGATGAAAAAGATTATTTATTATAAATAATATATTTAGGTGAACACTATTTAGAGAAAATGCCCTTTATCCATTATTTTTTGTTACTTTGACCCATGGGATGCAATATATTATGCAAAGATACATTTATCACAAAAATAATATTTTTAATATTTAGAACAAGATATTGTAGAATTTAAGTTAAAAGGTAAGGTTTATATATGTGATGACTTTAATGTAAGAATTGGATCTAGGTAGATTGATATTCTAGAGTGAAAAAATAATCAAGGATAGCTAGATATGTAAGATTATAGTTAAATTAGAATTGCATGGGAAAGAACATTAAAGGATACTAAAAAAATTAAATAAGAAAGCACATGTTAGGATGGAGATAAGGTGTTGTTCTTATCATTTTAAATGAGATTCAAAAATTTCTATTAAGCTCAAGATTTACTCTTGAAAAAGAAGGAAGATGTTCTTATATCAATTTACTACTAATCATCCTTCAAAATGTACAAGGAATTATTAACTTTCAAATTGTTGTAAATTTATAAAATCTATGTACCATTTTCTACAAATTTCCATCAAAGGAATGTATTCTAACTATGAGCAATGTGAGAAAATAAGATGTATTATAACTATAGATATAATATTTTTAAGTAAGAGGTATATAATTTGTTGAAAATAAAAAAGTTTGAAGATTATTTAGAAAACATATTACTAAAGATTACAAAAAATGTTATTAAGCAACAAAAGTTTATGGATAAGAAGAACTGGTTTGATAAAAAATACCTACAAGAAAGTTTGCTTATTAAAAATTATTTTAATGAAAAAGATTTGAATAAGGACAACATAAAATTACTTCAAGAGAAAAATAAAAGACAATTTCTAAAAGAGCAGTAAGAAATATGGTGTAAATCATAAAGCAAGATCCATAAAACTTTTGAAAATTTTTTAGAAATAAAGTTTATCAAGGTAATGATATTTAATTTACACAAGTAAAAGGGTTGTAAAATATTTCTTGCAACATAAGGTAAATATCATAGCTAGTTGCATACTTCTAGATATTTTATAGCTTACATATGAGTAAGTAGTAGAAGAAGTTAAGAAATTAGCTTTTGGAAAAGCTGTAAATGTAGAAGGATTACATCCTGAGTTATTAAAATGTAGGAGAGAATTAGTCATGATTAGTAAATTGTTTGAAAAATTGTTAGGTACCATTTTGAAGAAAAATTAGGGTTTTGGGTAAAAGGAAATAATTTACATGCAGTTCTATAACTAGGATTTTAAAAAAGTGTTATACACTAGATCATCTAGTTAGTCTTAAATATTACATTGAACAAGTAAAGGATAAACAAGATAAAATATTTAAGTATTTTATTAATTTTACAAAAAAAATTGACTACATTGTGACAAAATAATTATGGAGTAGACTTCTTGAGCTTAAAGTTGATTTTGGTTTACTCAATCCCGCGCAAACTTTATATAGAGATAATTTTTGAATTAAAAGATGAAAACTAGAATATCTTATCAGATTTATAGTAATATAGGAGTAAGGCAAGGTTGTCCTCTTTTACTAACATTGTTTGGTATTTTTGTTGATGAATTAGAAGAGTGGATTAAAGAGGTACCTAGAAATCATGCTATTAAAGTAGATCAGTCATGGATATGGCTTTTAATATTTGTAGATGATGTAGCACTACTAGAAAATTTAAAAATAGTGCTAAAAGAAATGTTGTATAAACTAGAAAAATTTTATGGATGTATAAAAATGATGTTGAATGTTGATAAAACAAAAGTACTACTTTATGGAAGAAATATGAGAGATTACACTTGTTAGGGGTGCCACTAGTTTTGGAAAAATGGGATTTGTCATACAAATCATAGTGCAATCTAGTCATAAGCTTTGGAAAAAAATGTTGTGTGAATTGCCAAAAACACTTGTGTATATCATTGCATTCAATAAATAGAAAAGAGAATATAATGCATATGATACAGTTAGAACTTGTGTTACCATAGTGCATGATAGAAAAAATATTTACAATTTTATATCTTATAATTTTTATGAATTTTTATAATTATAAGAAATAAAATGATAATAAACACACCTACATTGCAATCCCTTTTGGGGACAAGTGTAATGCTCGTGTTGTAATCCCTCTTGGAGGATAGGTGCAACACCATACAGGAAATGCAAATAAAAAACTCTCTTAGTTATAACCTTGATGGCTTAAACACCATGTTGTATAGTCATGACCTCCTTCGATAAGGTCGAATCATTGCAGTTCATGAAAATAAGAGTTAAATAAATATATTTATGGTTTTAATATTTTATAAATAAATTTTTGGTTCTAATGTTTAAGGTATCAATGGTAGAAAAGTAAAAATCATAAGCTTTATTCACTATGAAAAATTAGACTCTGTATCTACCAAATGTGTTTGAGCTACATAAGCATGGTAGTACTCTGAAAGAGTTTAGCTACACTTGTGAAAGTGATGACTCAAAACAAAAAAAAAAAAAATAGGAAAAGAATCAAATTACCCAAGGGAGGAAGTGCTCTTCACATGAAACTAGATGCTAAAAGCTAAATGAAAATACTTGAAATAAAGTTGTTATGTATGAGAGCTCATCCTAGGTATTTATAGTTTTCATGTGATAATGGGAGGGGATTGTTAGTGCCAATGTGTCTATGGAGGCCCATCAATATTATCCAAACTAATCTAAGATGCACATGAAGTAAGGTTAGGAAAACGAGACCTACTAGGGGATGTGTTAGCACCCCTACACTAATGCAGGGGGTGCATTGGCTTAGCGGAGTTAGTGCACTTTCCAAAATTATACTTTTTTCATTTCGATCTAGGTGCAAGTTGAAACCCAAGAAACCTTTCCAAAAGGACCCTAGGACATCAGAATGAAGCTAGAATTACCTTATAGAGCTTGGAATTATGCATATAATCTCAAAGTATGCCTAGAAGGCAAGGGTACATCTTGAAGAACTAAGAACCAATACCAAATACATTAGATCATAAACATCAAGTGCATGAAATAATTCCAAAATCTAGGGCTTACAATTTCCTTACAGAATATCAGTGGAGGAATCATCATTACTCCATGACTAAGTTAACATAGACCTACAAGTTTAACATCCAAAATACAAGACTAGAACAAGACACATGACATGATTAAAGCTAAGAAATACAACTGAATAGATGTATAGATCATGACTATTATACTATGATACAAGCCACCTTAACAAGAAGTGTTAAGGGGTGGTGGTTAAGAAAATAAGTCTCTTGATGTACTTGCTTGGTATGGGAAGAAGCTTGAGGAGCTAGATGCAAACATATGAAATCTATGAAGTTTGACTTTTAGGTCCATCACCCTTACTCAAAGCTACCAGTTTTGCTTATGCCTGAATCCCTACTTTCATAGAAGTTCTTACTATCATTTCTTAGCATCAAGTTGAAATTTCTTATGACTTATTTTCACCTATAATAGATCATACTAGGCTAGGCCTAACTTAGCCACCACTCGATGATCTTTTTCTTATAGCTCTATGCACAGTCAACCTGTAAAAATTTGAACCACATAAAGATATATCTTCTATTTTGCCTATACATATTATTTAGGTTCCTTGAATCTCCTCTCAAGGATAGTGACAACTACTTCATGGTAGAGGATGTACATGTTTTCAATAGGTCCATTTTTTCCTGTAATATTAGTTTACTTGTGATCATTTGTTAGAATTTGGTATGTAATATGTTAAAATTCTCCATCTTATGAATCTCTCTAATTACATATTTATTCAATAAACCTACAAGTTTTTGTATTCTACATACCTTAACATCCTAGGTTGCTTACTTAATTAGATGGCTCTTTTTGAGCTCATCGATTTTTGGTAATCTTGTTTACCAACTCCTATCATAGGTTCTAGCATTTTTTTTATATGAAGGTACTTGTCTCAAAATTGGATCATGATTTAACTCTCATCCTCTAACCTTTGTACTTGTTGGGAAAGGGAGAGCATCTATTTCTCCTTCTTCTGATTCATTCTTTCACAGTTATGTGATTAATGCTTTAACATTATGATGTGTCACTTCAAGTCATCTTTTAGAAACATGACTTCTTCACTAAATTGGCATACCTAGAATAGTTCAACCTATAAGTGCTAGTACCAATGGTGTGATATGTTCTAATTATTTATGCAACTATCATTTCTCAACCTAACTTCTCTTCAACTTTTATAGATAAAACGTTTTATCAACATTAGTGATCTCCAATTTGGCCTGTAACTTGATGAGCTCAATCTCCATGGTACTATCAGTATTTCTTAATAGCGAATTGATGCTAGGATAAATTCTCCACTTCTCTTCTACCTAGTGACTAGCACTAGGTTAATGAATGGGTACATAGAGGAATTTAGTTGCATGCTGCATGTTGATCATTGTAATAAGAAAATACTTCATGAAGGTACATGAGTTTGAGACTGAGCATGGGTATTAAAATGATCCATGGGTGAATCATCTAGTAAAGGAGAAGGAAATTGGAAGAGATCCTCTTTTATTGCCTCACCACCTACAATGGCTTTCATGATCTATAAGAAACTACTGAAAAGTTCTTGCAAACCTTTAACATGAATTATGGTAGCTTAATTTTCATCTTCAATTTGCATTACTAGTTGAAAACTCTCATTAAGAAAAGGTTCTTAGCTTTGTCTAATGCTAAAACTAGGAGGTCAAGAAATGGATCCACTTGGTCATTGCACCTATGTTCATTGAGATTCTTGAGGTGAGGTTGGTACTCTTGTTTGGTGTTGAAAGAGTTGGTTTGAAGGTTAGTTACGAGATACCTATGTAGAAGGCATCTCATCCTTCAAATTGGGTACTACTCCAATGACCTCTAAACTTCATCTTGGAGCAACCATAATTATGTTTTTCTAGCCCTCCATTCCTACTGTTGTAAGATGATTTCCCACATGGTTGACTATACCTACCAATTCATAGAGTTTTTGGATTATCCTTGGAAAGGCATAGACCTTCCTCTTATCCCTCGTCATATCTTTAATTTTTTTGGATCAAGGCCTTGTAGAGAAAATAGGAGATATTGATGACACACTTCCTCCTCATCATGATTAGAATCTGTCTTCCAAGTAGAGATACCCAATGATTGCTTGGTGGGTAAAATGTTACAGGTGATAATTTTATACATGGCATTATGAATCATGGAAATTTTGGACATATTCACCTTTACTTTTTCCACATTAAAGGCCTTGAATAGGATCTTTAAATTGAGCTTGAGCTCAGTATTTTGGGTCCATGGCCACCAATTATTTGTTGGTTCATTTGAGAGTCCTATAGCCCTTGAGATTGCCCATGCGAAAATAGGCACAATAGCTCCACTAATGAAAGACATGCCATAATTAGTAACAAAGTTTTGGTAGAATATCTCTACCTCATATTAGTATTATGTAAAAGACTAAATGACCTATTTATAGAAGCTTGTCCTTTGTAGTGACTTCTTAAGCTTAGGAGGATCAAGCTCGAAGAATTGATAAATTTTCTCTACATGGATGGATTACTGCCAGACACCATGCACATCCACACCTTTTTAGATGTCATTTTCATCCTCATCTTTCTCTTTTGTTGACTTCTTTAGCACTTGTTCAGTGATGAGCAGTGAGGTATCGCTATGCCCAACAATACAAATCACAAGTGGTCATGCATGATTTGGTCAAATTCTATGGATGGGACTAGTTGTGCATCTAAATTGTTATGCTTTGATCACAGTTTGCTATCTTCCCACATGGACTAGTGGTAGCTTTGTCATGTATGGTTTAGTCCAAAGTGAGGCATATCATGATGTCGTTTAACCCTATGCTACTCCTAATGATGATAAAGAGATTAATTAATTAAGATAACGTACAATGGAAAATAAGATCTAAACTAGCCTCTGTGTAATGAGTATCCATCCCCAATCATCTATACATGCCTTGGACTTCATATAACCACTACCGGGATTGCCAAGCATACATCACTAGGCTTGCCAAATAGTACATTGCTAGGTTACCATGTAATTACACTTAAGCGCTTGTGATTAATGGAAATAGTAAATAGCAATAAATCAAAACATTAACTAAAGAAAATAGTAAATAATTAAACAATTAAATCAACAATCATATAAGTAAACACTACAATGATGGAGGTAATCTAGATCTTTATTTCTGATCATGTAACATGTCCAAGTATGTCACACTAAAATAAGAATGCCATACAATCACAAACATCACATTGTGGGCATGCATTGGGAATAATAGAACTTGAATTTATAAATCTAAGAAAAACTATCCAAAACTAACAAAAAATTCTCCCTTAACCATGCACCCAAGTATTGTATTTATAGGCTGAAACAAAGGAGATGATCTCAAATATTTGACATTGCTTCTTGGGCTTCAATATCTGGTATTCGATATCAAGGCTCCCATATTAGATATTTGATATTGGAATAGAAAAAATCATCACTCATCATACTCCCATGATTAAATGAAAGCTCATCCTTGAGTTAAACAATGAGGAACAAGTTCTTTACAAAATGTTGGGAAGCTATGGAATTAGTTACTAACTCAAATAATCAAAAAAAAAATTGGACTCTTACATGTTGTAGTGGTGTATTATAAAAAATTTGGACACAATATTATAAGACAAAAAATTAGGAAAGCTCATGTAGTTCCTAAAGGTGGTGGCTCCTCCATCGGTTGCTTTCCTTTATTGCTAGGCTTCTAAAATTTGTAATGGTTGAGGAGTACCTGTAACTTTTCTTCTTCTATTCTTGGATCATGTATTGTCTAGGCTATTGAATCGAGGTGTGTTGGCACCAATACACCCCAAGGCTAGGGTAGTTGTGGAAATAGTTTGTTGGCCTTCATGTCCAAGGCTGCAAACTATCATTGATCATCTTCAAATGCCTTGGCCTTTTCTTTGAACTCATGATAATCTATGAATCTCTTGGCCAAGTCTAAAGTGACATCCTTCTATCCATGGTAGCAAGCTTTAACCACATTAAGTTCTGAGTTTGCAACATGAAGTTTTTATCTAGTGGCTTTTCTATTTGCAAACTCTTTCTCATATAATGCCCAAGTGATCTCTACCTATTTCTCTAGCTCACTTCTAGGTTGACCTACTATTAACATGGCAAGGTTGACATATTTTAGGTTAGCCAATGCCATGTATTCCTTCAAATCCTTAATTTGTAGGTCTTTATTCTTTACTTCTACCTAATGGACTAGTGCATAACTATCCAGGATTGGCTGCCAATCAAGATTTTGTGTTGACATGGACTTGAGATGGGCCTTGGCCATTTGGATTTCTTTTTCATTTATTTGCTTGTACATGCCTACCTGGTCCTGGAAGTGTTCTTTTAACTTCTCATGTTTCTTAGCCTCGTTCTACCATGCACTTATTTCAATGTAGACTTCTATCAAATGGTGCAGACCTTTTCCATTGAGAAGGTTCTATTTTCCCTGGTCAATCTATTGATATCCTGGTTGACCCTGATTAGTTGTTCCCTCAACTAATGGACACTTTCTTCTAGAACATTCTTTTATTTTTCAATGGTGGCCAACCTTGAGTTCTCCACAGTGAGTTGTTTATTGTCTTCCTACATGGTGGTCAATGCCTTCTTGTAAGCGTGGTATTGTGCATTAGTAGTAGAAGCATTCTAAACCACCTTCTTCTTTTCTTACTTAGTAGCTTTATTTTTTTAATCAACTTGTTTAGCTAATCTATTCTGAATGAATTGAGCTAGTTAGATGTAATAAATGGGGTAGGATCCTGTATCTCAACTCTCAGGATGGCTAGCTCTTATTGCAAATGTTGCACTTTTGCTTCTACGTGTTCTACCTTAACTTCAGCCATGACGAACTTTCCTTTGGTGGCTATGAGGTCTAACTGTGTTGTAGTAACATCACTGGGGATGTCAAATAAGGTGGTTATCACTTGCCTTATCTACAGTAGTTGATCTAACACATCCTCATGTACTACAGGAGTCATTGAAGTTCCATCAAGCATTTGTACATCTCTAGTCCCAGTCCAATCTATTGGGGTCACAACAGGCACATTAAATGATTTCTTGATGTGATTCGTTATTACTTCTGCTACACATATCACATCCTAATGCTACATTACCACTACTATGGCACCTTTTGTCATTTTTAGCATCACTTGGAAAGATGTGACTTTATCAGAGATTTGTCTAGATCATTGGGATTCTCCTCCTGATTGCAGTGACACCTATCCTCTTATTGGACTGATCGAAATGATGGGATGCACCTCATCTAGGACTTTAAGGAGGATTAATTCTTGTATGATCCCTCAGCTGAGCATTTTAGCAATTTTTTGTAAGTGGATCATTATTGGCCTATAATCTTATGGTGGTAGTGATGAAGCTTGTGTTTCATGGCACTGTTTAGGCTCCTATTCTGCTTCCTTCTCTAGTTCTTGCTCCTCATCAAGGTCTTTTCTTGGTACGACAAGTTTTAAGAGTTTAGCAAAGGAAGCATTCTAACCCTTCCTAGGAACATCATTTGTGTACCCTAGGATTCTAGTGCATTTGCACAATTTTTAAATTAGAAAAGGAAATGGAAGTGTTGGGTTTCCTACCTTTTTCTCCTTGAACCACATCTAAATCTTTGCGGAGTATAACTAGGAAAGTTTGACTATGTATTTGCCCATTAGGATGGCACTTACCTTGGCTACATAGGTTGAAATCCTATTAAGTCCTTTGGTTAGAGAGAGATGATATGTGCCTATCTTGAAGTACATCCTCTCTTCTAGAGTTAATTCATTGTATGTTTTGTCATCCTTGTCATATGCCTACTTCAACCATAACTTTCTAGTGTCAAGGTTAGATCTTATAGTTAGATGGACTAACTTAGCTCCCTCATTTGGAAAATTGAAAGCTTTTGTGATTGCTTTAACCAAGAATGAAACATTGACTCCACAAATTTTTACAGTGATACCCCTCTCTTTGTTGTGCTAGAATTAATATGTTTCGCCAAGATACCATTCGTCACTGTCTAAAAAAATTGGCCACAATTGTGATGCCTAGAGTTGTGTTTGAATGGATTCAGGGGTGAATTCCATGAACAGGCTGAAGTTCATCTCCACAATAACCATGGTCAACATGGATTTCTCTTGAATTACTTCAAGGCATTCCACGGACAACATGAGAAGCTGTCCCTGCATAGGAGCTTAGGGCTCTGGGACCTCTCCTTAGACTGACTACCTAGTGATAGGAACCTCTTGATGGATGCTGAATGATTAGGCTTCTTGTTGGTCCCTACCACCTTGGGCATTTGACTACTTCTTGCAAAGGTCCTCCTTCTGTTCCTCTTTTTGGGGCTATCTACAATCAATCAAAGATTGGATGTTATTAAGGTGCTATTATGTATCATTAATAGGTGTACACCTTAGTCATGGCCTTAGTTTCATTAGGTTCTTTAGTTCATATGATTGTAGAGTAGAAAAATTTTCAAAAAAAAAAAAAAATGCCCAAAAAGTGTCTATCTCCTCGTATGACCTTACACAGTTGGTTCCTTTTTCCTTATGTGTGGCTTATAATGATGCTTATGGTTCCTTGGATGGAGAAATTAAGGTTTTTGGAATTAATGCAATTGATTATTCATTATAAGACTTAAGGTTTTTAACACTTTTACCATTATAATATCCCCTAGGAGATAGAAAATTGTGAAAAATTGGCACAATTTTCCCATGCAAGCGCTCCTCCATGACTAACTTGAACACTCTAGGGTCAAATAGGTTAAAATGGTATGAGAATTAGAGCAGTAGAGAGTCAAATATCGTAAGTTGTATTTGGTTGCATAGAGCTCTAAGTCACAAGAGAAAATTTAAAAAACTCCATTAGCTACAAATGATGAGAATGAAGTTTGGGTACCGCAGAGGTCATATATATAGGTTTCTTATGACCTGATATTGTGTACCTGATATTGGGTATTTGATGTCACGACCCACCCAATATTGGGTACTTGATATTAGGGTCCATGGATGTGCATCTAATGTGGGTACTGAGTATAAAAAATGAAGCTCTATGGTTGGTTGGAAGGTTTCAGGTTAGGTCCATAGTTCTAGGGTAAGTGGGAAATTAGTTTTAAGCACCGAAAGTGCAAGAAGGTAGGGTCGTTGACGTTAAAAGCTTTAGAAGGTGCAAGAAAAGGACATGAAATTGATGTTGTAGAGTAGATCAATTACATGATAAGGGAAATGATGAAATTTAACAATTTAGCACTTGGAAGGTGAAGAATGATGTGGTTGTGTCAAACAAGTACAAGTCACAAAAATTACACAGGTGAATTCTCCCTAAAGTAGGCTCCAGCTTATGATGCCATTGTATAACCACACCTAAAAATGTCTGTAGGCACTAAAGGAATTGAATGCAACACATACTTGTGTAATAAAACACAAATGTGAAAATCACCAGAGATAATAACTTTATGATACACAAAACCACAAGTTAGAATTATACTGATAGTGAGATGAGATGGACTGTAGAAAGGACTGTAGAAATTGGGATGTGAGGTGTCTCACCCAAGGCATAATGAATTCTTATGTGTTATTAATGATTAAATAATCATGAGCCCTTATTTTCAAGATTCAAACTAAATCCAAACCACATTTCAGTGACATTGCATCATTTCATCACTTTGGTTGACAACTATAAGAATATCATAGTTGTAAAGAGTAACATCACTTGGCACTTTGTCCAAGGGAGGAGCTTATTTATGGCACACATGTTTTTTTTTGAAGGTTTTGAGAAGTTGGAAACCTTCAAGCATGGGTGCATGTCTTTCTAGTGGGACATGTAAAAATTATTTAGTGCCTTTTTATGGTACTCTTACTCCCATTTTTCCTTATATCTACAAGGATATAATTACAACCTGAACAACATGATAGAACATACAAAAGTGGCCAAAGAGAATCCACAAATTCCCTTGGTGTCACACCCTTTACATTCCCCCTTGGTTCTACACTCTTCTACCTGGACACAATGATTATGAATTTATTTTTAGGTTGGATGATGAAAAGAATACCATTATGACTAGGATAACAACCTCTTATTAATGGAATGAGTGGATGGATAACATGGTCTCATTGCCTAAATAATTAGTCCCTTATGACTTGACAACATAGAGAAAACCTCATCTCAATGGGCTACATGATTGTTTTATTTAGAAGAAAAATTACATGACAAGGAAAATGAAAACAATAAATAGAAAAAGTTAGAAGGAATAGGAAAAACTGTATCAAGAAATAAGAAAATGACAAAAAATTATAAAACAAAAAGATGAAAAACACATATGAATCCTGAAGACTAGAATGGGAGGTAACCCGATGACTAAACATTTGGCCATGACAAGGATTAATAACTAGATAGATAGGATTCATGCATGTATAAAACATTCGTAACCATTCATTTTCAAGCCACTAGGTGTTTGTTGGTGTTGCAGTGGCTAGGTAGACAAATTGTTGGTTACACACTTGATTGTTAAATGTATGGTGGATTAGGGTATGAGGTGTGTTAACATTACGAATCTATAGCCCATGATTTCACCCTTGATCATGATGTGGTATGCATGGATTTGTTTGTCTCCCCACTCTTGTAGATTCATTACTCAAGTTTGGAATTGAAGTAATAATGGATGGTGACCCTTGTGTAGGATTAGAGGACAGTGGTGGTAAAAAGGAAGGCATTGCACCAGATTAACATTGTGTTGGTTTAGTTGATGTGGTTGGTCCATGAGTACTTTGCTTCCAACTGTGAACTTTTCTAAAGAAGGGATATTTTTGAGTTTGCAGTGGGGACCCATCAGTATCAACATGTCTATGCACATTTGTAGCACAAGTGACATTCATTTGTTGATATTGTGGTGTCAAACCTTTTTGTGTCATTGGAAATGACATGTAATGAGGTGAAGTATGGGAATATCGAGGGTAGGATGGATGGTAAGAGGCATGAGGTGGTGATCCTTTAGGGGATGTCATGGGTTGATAGTACTCTAGAGAGAAATAGTGATGATTTAAAGTAGAGGACATAGAACTAGTTGGAGAAATAGGGTGTTCAACATAATATCCATGCGGGTTTGGTTGGTAGGAAGGACAAGGTTGGTTTGGTGGTGACCTCCCCCATGACTATTGTTGATGACAGTGTTGAGGCTAGTAATAAGTCCCCCTAGGATAGTATAATTAGTTGTGAAACTATTTATAGTTACCTTGTAGAAAAGAAAATGTCCTAGGCATGTGCCTTTGTACAAACTTCGGATTAAAGGCACTTGCCCAATACTCATGTAGATGCAACAAGACTAGGCAATGATCCTTTGAATGGTCATATATGTAGATGTCACATCCATTATCTTTGTTTATGGTTGAGTCTATAGCCTCACTTTCTTTAGCCATTTTTCTTATTTGTTGAAAAGCGTTCCTAGTTTTTTCTTGGTTTAGTATCCTTTGTTTATTGTGAACACCTAGTTTGTGTTGCATGATCTTCTCCTTGACCATCTCAATGAGAGTTGTAACATTTTCATATTTCCATTCTGACATCCTATAAACTTTGCTTTAAGTTCATCTATAGACTTATGAATCAGCAAGGTTCATTGTGGGACCATCTTATTGAGAGTGGTATCTTTCTCCTTACCATAGATATGGACCTCCTTCTATTTAAGAGTTGAGTCCCACTAATATTTCTTGATGTTCTCCCATTTTCATATCTCTCATTCTTCTCTTGCCACACGTTCGATTAGTTCTCATATCTGATGAGTTCGTAGCTCATGTAATTGACTTGGGGCATACATCCCAAGGATCTCTCTTGTTTCATTATGAAGCCCATCTATGATGTGGAAAAGCCCATCTATGAAGCCCATCTAGGCAATTACTCAGTAGGGAATAATATATTTCTAAGACCATGTCCAAGGGTTCATGTTGTTCTTGTCTCCATCCTTGGATTTGTCTCCTTAGGTTGGACACCCTTGCATAGGTTTGGTATTTTTCATTAAAGAGTTCCAGCATTGTGGACCATTGTCAGATTGAATTTGGTTTCAACGATCTATACCACACTTTGGCTCTATTAATTAGTATCCTAGGAAAGAGCTTAAGATTTTGCCACCCACTTTCAATGTTGTAGAAAGCATAGGCATCATGGAAGGCTTGTAAATGATGTTGTGGATATGAATCATAGCCTCCTACAAATTTGGGAATATTATTCATATTAAGCCTAGGTAGGTGACTCTCTTTACAATGCGTGTAGGATATCTTAACTACCTTTGTGATCTACATCAGGTCGTAGTGGCCAATAAGGGTTCATCTTCATCAAATAGGTTGTGAGGGAAATTCCTATTTAGTTGATGGTGATGATTTTGCCTATGTTCATGTTGATGACCATGAGTATTCCTGTAGGCTCAATTTTTTTTTTCTATTCTGACCCTTTAGTTAACCTTTATTCCCATGCCTATGTTCATCTTTCTTAGAGCTAGATGTTCAAGGAGGAGAGGAAGATGAGGAATTGGAAGGATTACCATGGCTTCTATGATGTTCCCTAGGATTCCTTAATTTATCCTTTTTAAATTTCGAGGATGTCCTAGTTCTTGGGCCTTCCCTAGTCCAGGACTTACTTCATCTCCTCCAAGGTTGTCTACCTTAGGTGAATGTAGTCTTTGAGTGTCATCAAGGTGGTCATGAACATAAGAAACTCCTACATAAGGTTGGTCACTCCAATTTTCTTCTCCATATATCTCATTAGTCCTTCAATGAATGTTTTTGTTATATAGTGCATTATCATTTCCTTATGAAAGATACATTGTTTTTGGTTTATGATATGTACAATTTAGCATCTTTTGAAAGATATGTCATTAATATTTTTACAATGATCATGTATGATATAACTAACCTATATAAATAGCATCATCCCTAGCAATAGTGCCAATGATAAGTGGTGAGGTACCCCTATGTTCAACCATACAAATCATAAGGATTCACACACAATCTAGTCGAATTCCATGGATGGGACTAGTTGTGCATCTAAATCGTTATGCTCTAATCATAGTTTACTATCTTTCCACCTGGACTAGTGGTAGCTTTTTCATGTATGATTTAGTCCAAAGTGAGGCATATGATGATATCTTCTAACCCTAGGCTGCTCCTAATGATGATAAAGAGATTAATTAATGAAGCTAACAAACAATGGAAAATAAGATATAAACTAGCCTATGCACGATAAGTATCCATCCCCAATTGTTCGCACATGCCTTGGACTTCATATAACCATGACTAGGATTTCCAAGTGTACATCATTGGGCTTGCCAAATAGTACATTGCGGGGTTACCACGTAATTACACTTAAGTGCTTGTGATTAAGTTGTACTCATTCCACTTAATGATAGAAATAGTAAATAGCAATAAAAGGAAACATGAAGTAAAGGAAATAATAAATAATTAAAAAATTAAATCAACAATAATCTAAGTGAATGTTGCAATGATGAAGGTAATCTCAATATTTATTTCTGGTCATGTAACATGTCCAAGTACATCACACTCGAATAAGAATGTCGTACAATCACAAACATCACATTATAGGCATGCATTGGGAATAATAGAACTTGAATTTAGAAATCCAAGAAAGACTATCAAAAACTAACAGAAAACTCTCCCTTAACCATGCATCCAAGTGTTGTATTTATAGGCTAGCACGGAGGAGACAATATCAAATATTTGACATCACTTCTTGGGCTTTGATATTAGGTATCCAATATCGAGATTCCAATATTAGAGTAGACCAAATCATGACTCATCATTCAGTTACCTAATGTTGTCTATGTGTTGAACTTGAAGATTGAAAATGTAATTACCTACCTCTTGATCTACTTCTAGATGGAGGTCTTTTTAGGTTAGGACCTATTTTCTCTGGATCAGAATATCTAAGTTCCTCTCCTTCCTTCTCCTTAGGGATTAGTTGCTCATGTAAGGGTTTTTAGACAAAGGCCTAAGATTTATCATCCTTAGTCCTTCTTAGTCTATGAAGCTAAGATCACAAATGCTCTAACATGATGAGTTGTTAAGAATGCTAAAAATCAGGTGAGTTTCTTAGGCATCATACTACCATTGCAAAAATTATGCTAAAAATAATGATAAATACAACCTTTGGAAATGGCTGAGAGATATTATCACAACTACTAAATCATGGTATGTGTGGGTAAGTACAAGTAAGGTAGAAATACTTAAATAACTACTAAATGCATTAGATACATATTTGAGTTGGTGCCTCTCCTCCATGAATAAGTTGCATGATACTAGGCCCTAAACCATAGCTAGAACACCAAGGATAAGAAAGGCCAAGAAGAAAACTTACAAAAATATCATTAATCTGACTATTGAGATGAAAAATTAGTATATTTTGACTTGTTTATGGTAATTAAAGATAAAGGAAATCAAGAAAAGAAAAATGGAAAAAAGTGAAAAATACAGTTGGGAGCCCTTCATCATTTATAGTGATTTTTTGGTATAGGGGAGGGGGGTGTTGATGTAGGGGCACTAATACCCCTATGTTGGTAGAGGAGGTGCATCAATGCATCCTTTCAAATGGGAAAAAAATCACTAACTTCATCATCTACACCCTAAACTTACCTTTGCCTATTGTCAAGCCTTGCACAAGATTCACAACACATCAAGATCACAATGAATTGACCTTAGAAGGCATAAAAGGAGTAAGATAACAAGACTGTTACAAAATTATTTGGATGACATCATGAATCATGGTAAAGAGGTTAATGGACAATATATGCATTTCCATGAACAAAAAGCTAGAAAAGAGGAGTTAGAGTAATAGGAGAATAATTAGAAGATTAAAATAATTAAAATAGAGGCACAAATGAGATGAAATGAATGAAATTTTTTATGATTAAACCTTGAAGCATGAAGAGTTATCTTACACACAAGTGGAAGACCAATCAAGTAACTTATGCAATGCAACCCTTATAATCACTTAGAGATAATTGTTACATTACTCATTGGTTATGCTAATCCACCAAGGATTTACAAGTGGATTCTTCCCAAAGTAAGTACTTTCCTTTCTTGTCCTTGTGAAATCCATTGATAAATCACTTATGGATTTTCAACAACTAGTGATACATTAGTATCAGATGGAAGTCTATCCTCTTAGATGACTAGATCTTATCCTTTGCTTTTATTTATCAACTTCCTACCATATAACAATGAACAAGAATGAAATGGAAGAAATGGAGAATGAAATATGGATGAGAGAGAAAGTGTGAGAGTGCAACATCATCACATTTCCAACCACTCATTCAATTAGATCATGGATCATGCTACATCCCACAAGAGATCGATTGCCATATCCTTTCACCACTACTCATCCATACAATAGGGATTGATATCTAAGTCTCCCTTCCAGGAACCATGTCATACCTATCACTACTAGTATCATTTATCCTTAACTACTATGTGGTCTAATCATTGGTAAAATTTAACCAATGAAATGTTCCACTAAACTTTCTAAAGTTAAGATTATAGTTTTCTTCCCCTTAATTTGTTCATGTATGCACAATAGGTTTCCTAAATGTTGCTCTTCTAGAATCCTCTCATCAATCTTCTTGCCTACATTAACTAGCTCCACATCCCCACAAAGATTATAATGCCATGAATAATGAAGTGAAATATTTCCAAGTTTGAATGGGGTCAAGGCTTGGGTTAAGGATGATTATTGCTAACACTTAGAACAAATGATTTGAGATGTTGGGTGGAAGTAGTAATTGAAATCACCAAGGTTCACTAAGAAAGAGATTTTTGGACCTTCATGGTGATGAGTAGAGATGAGTAAGAGATTATCTTAGACTATCGTGTTTTGAGAAGTTAAGTGATTTGGGAAATGGGTTAAATAAAAGAACGGCTTGCATAGGCATAGGTTTAACCACTAATTTGATTTTCACGTGTGTAAGTATAAGATTATTTTAGATGATAAGAATGCCAATTTGCATGGATCTAAAAGTTTTAAATTACATTGTTGTTACCATAATCTTGTCTCTTTTATTTTTTCCATATTTTTTTCTTTTCATTTTTATTTTTCATTCATCATTTTTCCATCATATATATTTATATTAATATATATTATTTTTTCATAGCAAGAGAATTTTTGACAAAGCATGCGAATCATCAAAATTGATTAGAGTGTTAGATCACCATCTAGAGCTTTTAACTTACATGAACATGATTATTCATCCTCCGCCACATGAATACATAGATTTGTAAGATCACAAACCTCTTCTGACCCAAATGGCCAAGTAAGGAAACACATGCACATTGGTTTCATCACACTAACTAGACTCATCTAGTGGTCATAAGAATCCTCAATGACACACCCTTTCCTTGCTAGATATATCAGTGACTCTTTTAAGATTCCAGAGCTTACATACTAAGGTGTGGATCCATCACTTGCCTATGGTTATAGTAGCATTAGCCTCAATAGCTCATAGTGTGAGTCCTAAATCTCCACTAAATCTAAGCTAGTTTATTAGTATGGATATAAGAAATATGGGTGAATGAATTTTATTGCATAGACATTCCATTAATCAAGCTCCATTTCAAATTCATTTGGCACTCTTACATCATATTTGCATCTGTAACTTACCCATCCACCATTGGCCAATTTGGTAAGCATTCATAAAGCACATTAACAGATTTTTGACACACACAACAAAATACTTCAAAATAAAATAAAATATCAAAATTTGTTTTATCTGTTAAGCTCAAAAAATACAAAATTCTAACTAAACACATTAATCTTTATTAATCGCATAAACATGAATAGTAGAAAAATATAATTTTGGCACGGCATGGGGGATTATTTTCCCAAGATTGATCCATTTCTACTACTTGGAAGACATCTAACTATTGGATTAAGCTTTAAGTATGCTAAGAGGTGAAAGATGCTTATTGTGATATACCAAGTGTCATATATTAAGTGTTCCATCTAGCTTGCTTGAATGGCCCATGCATATGGTTCAATAGGACTAGGAAGGATCACAAGGTTTTTTCTTGTAGTTTATTCTTCTGATCTCATCTCTTATGCTAATCTCATGATGGAGGTCTTGGAAAAGCAACCTAACATTTGCATTACTTAGCTAGGTTCTTCCCATGATAATAGGAAGATACTCTTTCACCTTTTCTTCTAATATAAGTACTAGAAAATTTGTGAGATATGATTAGCCTATAACAGAGGTTATCATATTACATACGTGTCCCATAAGGTATGCATATGATTGGTTTACCAACTGCAACCGAATGTTGGTACACTTGAGAGGAGGAAACCTCAAATCAAGGTAGTACTATAATGAGATGGGATTGACTCTTGAATTAGAGTCACAAAGAGTTAGATAGAGACATTTTTTACCAATTTGGATCTCCACCATGGGACTACCAAGATATGCTTACTTTTCAAGCAAATATCATTCCTTAACTGCTTGTGTAGCCATTGTATATATGGGAATGATGATAATATTACCATCAGGTTTCATTATGTTACCTCTACTAGATACAATAGTGGAACTTTTCCCTAAAGTAGATATGATAGTTTGATCATGATTAGGAAATGTCATCAAGATCTCATGTGTATGAGCTTTTATTTGGTGTAAATGATTTTTCTCTTCACAAGCTGAAGAGTAAAATGTAGATATAGTCTTGTGGTTCTCACCCCTACGCTTGTGATAGAACTTTATACTATTGGATCTTGAACTTCCCCATGAAACCAAATCAATGGGGGATTGGTAATATTGCCTAGTCATATAGATGGAAGTAGGATTATTACAATAGGAAATATCACATGATTTGGCTTGTCTTGATTACAACTGACTATGTATCCCAGCTTGCATAGAACTAGAAAGTAGAAGTTATTGTTATTATTATTGAAAAGCTTGGTTAACAAGGTTTCTCAAAGTAGGTAGGTACTATTGAGGTATCAATGATGGATGTTAATAAGCACATACCTATGTACCACAAAAGTAGGAATTAGTAGGAAGTACCACTTTTTATTGCATAGGAGTCAGAAGATTCCATGAATGAGCACCCCAAGGATTTGGAGCTTGCCACTATTGGATCTATTGCATGGGCTATGGATAGATACCACTAGGATAGTGTGAATGACATGGGTATAGGATTTTCCTTGTTTGCCTTTTGATGAATCTAGGATTCAAAGATATTCTAGATCATCCCATCTCACCAATCATATGAGCCATGACTGGAAAACACTAAGAATCATGAGAGCTTGCATAGTATTTGTAGGAACCTTGATCATTAGAGGATGAGGAAGCCTCATTTAAATATTCTTAAATACACTTAGAATGATAGAGCTTCCTTTTATCCTTTCCATCATACCTCTTTCAACATTCATGTTGTGCAACTACTTTGGTTGTTGAAACAATTTTGTTCATAGCTTCAACAACCTTATTGTCTATGTCCTTGAGATTATTGATCATCTTTTCATCCATCACACCCAAAACTCAGTCCACATGGTGAACTAAGGCTATTAAGACCTTATACATTCTGATTTAATCTTGTACTAAGGCCTTGACTGTAGTGGAAGATTCATTGATACCTTCAATATGTTTTCTCTTGTCTATGTGCTAGATCACGATTATACTCTTAAGCTGATTATCACTTCTACCACTCATCTTCCATGCTTGCAATGGTATCTAATAGCATCGTGATTTGAGTCATGAATGTTTTGTGCACTTGGTCCATTTCATACATGTTCACACACTTTCTTATCTCCTACCTTAGCCCTTCTTTGATGTGCATTAACTATTCTCTTTGACCAAAATCATGGTTTGGATAGAGTGGATAATTTTCATATATGTCTCCATGGTGATGTCAAGAGGTTTGTGAGGTTTTTAGCTCCATCTAGCCATCTCATTATCAATGTTGAAAAGTTGGACATAGATATGAAATTTTGTATAAAAGATCTAGACCATATCTACTCATATTTGAATTAATCTAGGAGAAAAGGATTTGTACCAAGTTTCTACATTCTTGATAAAGGTGTGAGGAAATGATTATAAATTTTACTAATCACTCAAGATCCCTTGGAGATACAAAGCATTGCAAAAAGACTTGCACATGGAGCTAGGGATAATCATTGGTATACCATTTGTATGTTGGTACATTTGTTATGTTGATCCATTTGATTTTGCTATCCTTAACATGCTTCCTTAGAATGTCTAGAACTTTAGTTAACTTGTGATAATAATCCTAGTTGAATAAAGGGGAATCGTCATCATCATTAGTAGATCCAAATAAATGAAAATTATAGAACTTGAAAAGGAGGTCATCATTTTAAATTAAAACTATACATGGAGTAAAGCTACTTGATCATGCGCCTTCATGGTAGAGTGATCTTTTATCCTTATTATTTACTTTAGGTTCCTTCTCTCCATCTGAATGATCAAATGAAAAGTTGTGACCTACCTCTTCTTTTGTTAATCAATCTCAAAGATCTTGCATGTAAAAAGGATAATAATCATCAAACATGGATTCAAAAGATTTGTATGATATGCAATCATTCTCTAGCTCCATGTTGATTAGGGCATCTCTGAGACCATCTGTTGTAGCCATGATTGGATTCTTAGAAAGCCAATCATGAGCATCTCTCCACCTTCCTTACTTATCTTAATGATAAGTCAAAACAACTAGTGGAAGGATTATATCCTTTAAATGCTCAAAGGTGATAAGAGTCCTTTATCTTTTTGGCTCATTACTAGAGATCTTTGGTGGGTTCTTAGTACTATTTATCATCTTGTTCATGTTTACAACCTAGACACACACAATACTAAAAACATATACTTGATTTAAATAGAAGTTAAAATAAAAAATGTATAAGTATTTATGGAAAATTTACCAATGTATTCTAGGGCAATGAAACCAATGATAGAGGTCTTGCTAGTTTTGGACCAATGAGATTTATCATACAAATCACAGTGTGATCTTGTTATAAGCATTGAGGATGATGTTAAGTGAATTGCCAAGAACACTCATGTATATTGTTGTATTCAATAAATAGAAAAGAGAATATAATGCATATGCTATTGTTAGAACTCATGTTTCCACAATGAGAGATAGAGAAATATTTATAATTTTATGTTTTATAATTTTTATGGATTTTTAAAATTATAAGAAATAAAATGAAAATAAACACACTTGCATTACAATCCCTCTTGGGGACATGTGCAATGCTCATGTTACAATCCTTGTTGGGAACATGCATAACACCATAGAAGAAATGAATTTTAAAAAATATCTCTTAGTGAAAACCTTGATGGTGTAACACCATGCCATATAGTCATGATCTCCTTGGGGGTGAATCATCACAAGTTATGAAAATAAAAGTTGAAGAAATATTTTTATGGTTTTAATGCTTTATAAATGTTTTTGGTGTTTTAATATTTAAGGCATAAATGGTGGAATAAGGGAAGATCATAAGATTTATTTAGTATGCAAACATTGGACTTCAAATCATCTGAATGGTTTGAAGCTACCTAAGCATGGTAACAATCTGATAGAGTCTAGACATACTTGTCAAAGTGATGACTTAAAACATACAAAATAGGGAAGGAATCAACTTACCCAAGGAAAGAAATGCTCTTCACATAATAATATTATAAAGAACAAAATGATAAGAAACACATAAGCATTTTAATCCCACCTAGGGATAAGGATAATGCTCTCACACACTTATACGTATCACAATCCCATCAAGGATAGGTGCAACAACACATACAAAATGCAATAAAATGACTCTTAGTCATAATATTAATGGCATAACATCATGCTATATAGTTGTGATCTCCTTAGGAAAGGTTTAATCATGCATTAACTTATTATATGAAAGAACTTACCTTAGGTATTTATAGTTTTTGTGTAGGATCAGAAAGGATTTCTCAATACTTTGGTTTTAACAAAGGCTTATGAATGCAGCCTAGGTAGACCTAGGACACTTGGGAGACAAAGACAAGTGAATTGGGCTTGCAAGGTGACATGTTGGAAGGATCCTAGGACATCCAAATGAAGCCAAAATCATCTTAACAAGCCTAAAATAATGTATGCAATCTTAGAGTGTAACCCAGTGAGCAAGGATACATATCTAAGAGCCAACTATCTCTACCAAATGTACTAGCCTATAAACATAAGGTATTCAAATACTTCCTGGATCTAGGACTTATAATTAACATACAAATTCATATTAAATGCTTCATCTTTCCTTCACAACTAGATGAAGCTAGTTCCATAACTTTTACATTCAAGATATAATGACTAGGATTAGAGACATGAAAATGTTAATGTAGAGGAATAAAATTGTATAAATAATTTTACTTAAGAAAAGAGAGGTTAGGGGATGATGACTGGAAAGAAGAGTCTCCTATCATGCTTTCAGAATTGAAGATGCTTAGATGTGATGGATGATATCCAGTATATCCTTTTTGGTTTGTGTTTAGCTACAAATTTTATGCATGTCTTATGCTTATAGTTTTGGGACATGACCTCCTTTACTGTCAAACCTTCCATTTAAGGGAGGCTTTCAAATTATGAATCAAATAAGTATTCTCAAATGAAACTAAATGATGTTATTTTTATAAGTCCAAGAGTGCAGTTGTTAAAGCATGCTGGATTGCAATGATGGCAAAAACTCATGTGAAATCCTTAATCATTAAAAAAATCATGCACACAAAAAGTGATAAGTATAATCCTCAAAGAAAATATGAAGAAAAACTTCATAGCCCAATGCCAAGCATGTACAAGGGTATGACAAAAAAGATAGGATTAGAAAGCATATATCCAATGGTGTCTTTCCCCCATGGTTGAGTTAAAAGATACTAGCCTTGGACAACATTAATTAATGGCATGCACTAAAGAACATTAACATAATAATTATGGATACAAACATGGAAAATAACAAACCAAAAAGGGTCTAAAAACTTACAACATTAACATCAAAGAAAATTGATATAATCAAACATAGGAAAAAAATAAAAGTAGAATAAGATAGTTTTGGTTAAATTATTAGGCTTAATTAGTTGTAACCACATGTGCAAAAGATCAACTGAGTGCCTTATGCCATGCAACCACCACCATCCTTTGAGTTAAGCATGAGCTCACTTTATCACCATGTCATGCCACTAAGGGTTTCACAAGTGGATCCTCCCCATAATAGACTTACAATTTTCTCACCCTTGTGAAACCTATTGATGGAACACCCATGGATTTTTAATAACTAGTGAGACATTAGTGTCCACCATGAATCTATCCCCTTGGATGATCAATCTTTTTCTCTATGTTATTTGATTAACTTCTTGGCACATGAGAACATCCTACACATTGTGAGAGATCCACTATTGCATCCCTTCATCATTACTTCCTTCCAAGGATAAGATCATACCTACCTCCACCAGTGTCATCAAGCCTTGGTCACTCTATAGTCTAACCATTGGTGAAATTAAACCAAGAAAACATATTGCAAAACTTCCAGAAGTGAAGATCCTAGTTTGATTTTCCTCCATTCATGTATGTATGCATGATAGGCTTCCCAAATTTTGCTATATTAGAACCCTCCCATTGATCCTCTTAGTTGCATTAATTGTTCCCAACTCTAATAAAAATTATATTACCATGACCACGGGAGGATAGATATGGCTATGGTTTAGGTCAATGATTATAGATTTTGACCCTTTAAAACACTTAGATTTAGGAATAGAGTAGAAGAAATAATTGACATGACAAAAGTTTGCTAAGGGAGAGACTAGGATATTTTCATGGACTATTATTGATGAGATGTCATTTGGGGCAATTGTGATATCATGTACGTGATATCACATGCCCAGATGCGATATCACATCATTTAGTGTGATATCGCGTACACGATATCGTAGCCCACTGCCAGTCCTATAAATAAGAGGCAGCTCTCCCTTGTTTCTTAGTTTTATTTGAGATTGTAGCTAGACTCTGGCAGTTTTTTCCCTCCAGAGTTAGAATATTTTCTAGTGTATGCC
>MNCI01004071.1:236425-247517 GCA_015680685.1 Gnetum montanum | reverse complement strand
CCCAAGGTCAACTATACGAACTACAAACCCATAAAGTCCAAGAGCTTATTAAGTGGGTAGCAAAAGAAGAAGGAGAATTGGCTAGATGGGAGAGTGTTGAAAAACATCAACGGGACCAAAATCTCAACTTAACAAAGGTCCATGATCATAAAAAGGAGAAATCAACCAATCTCAAGGTGGAAACATCATCTTTGCCAACACAACAAACATTAGAAGAGGTCAAGGAAAAGATCAATAAGATGTTGGAATGGACATATCAAAAGCGTGGAGAATTTATCAACATTATTGGAGATAGAGTTTTGATAACCCAAGAAGCAAGACAAAACATTAGACAACCGAAAAGAAGGGATAATGAAAATAAGAGCTCAACTACTGATCATATGTATTAATGCAACATTTACCTGTATGATCACCCCAAGGGTAAATGCCCAATCTTGTTACGTCTATATGAGCATTGGGGAAATATGCTACATCCAGAGTTCGTACAGAGATACTGTGTCTAATCACAGTGGAAACAATCCCAGTCATGGGGGAAATAATCCCTACATTGGAGGAACCCTTCATATTATTTGAATCTAAATGCTTATCAAGTTCAACATCTTGTTTCTCCAACTGGGCCACCATACTCTATCTCACCACATTACTATTCTCCACCATACTATCAGTCCATGTCTTCAACACAACCACCACCTTGTGCATCCTACACTTCTTCTCATTTTCAATATTGTCATCCTTTCCCTCCTTCTATAGTGCCACCAACTGTTCCTAAGGTGTCTGCACCATAGCAACAACCCACGAACGCTACTTGTGCTACTGCTACCAACAGCAATGACAGGCCTCCTCAACATCAAAAGCATCCTTTCTTTAAACATGAACATAAAAAGGGACAACACAGGCCACTACATCCTCCAACTCTGCACAAGTCCCACACTGTGGCGCACCCTTATCTTTGAATCCAATGCCTCATGTAACTTCATCAGGGCCACCAACTCAGAATCCAACAACAATACGGCCCAATGAATGCATGAATGGAGAGCGACAACCCAATCCTTGCATACCATCTAATGGTCACCAACATCATAGTGGGTCAACTCGTTATCTAGGAACTGCATCATACAAATTGCCTCACTATGCTTATTATAATGAAGTGTGTGAAACTCGATGGGGTAAATATGATCAAGCTAGAATACTTCCAACATGCAAGGATCCCCATCGTTAATTATTAATCCTTGCCATCCTCAACCATTTAGCTATGAGGGATATCCCCCATTCTAAATAACAAGCAGGGTTAATAAATATTTTTTAGTTTTCTTTAATTTTTTAAGTTTTTGTTTTCCAGTTTTTTATTTTTCAACTTTTTGTTTTATCTTTTTGTGTTTTTGTCTTTTTACGTTTTTGTAAGTTATCTCATATACGAATAAAACACTCATGTGGATCGTTGGTTGAGGTGTGTTTTATGTTATCATGTCTCGAGTGATCAATTATTTGGATAGTGAGCCCATTACACCCACTCATCCACTCTACAAATAAGAGGTTCTGTTCAAGGGTACAGTGATATTCTTGACATTCTTAAAACTTAAAATTAATTCTATGTTCATTGTACCAAGAATGAAGAAGGATGGACCAAGAGGGAATGATTAGGATGTGACATCAAGGGGACTTGTGGATTCTCTTTGGTGACATCTATGGGAGTTATCATGCAACGTGGTTATACTAAGATCCTTGTAGATCTACTAAAAAATGGGAGTAAGAGTAATCAAAAGGGCACTCAAAAATTAATGCTGTGTTAGGGGGTCCCTCTAGAAAGACATGCATCCATGCCTAAAGGTTGGCGGCTTCTCTGGATTCAGTATTCAAAAAAAAAAAAGAAGAAGAGAAGAAAAAGAAAATGAAAAGGAAGTGCCACAAAACAAAAATCACTCCTCCCTTGCACAAAATGCCAAGTGATTGTACACCTTGTTGTTATGGTACTCTCATAGTTGTTCATCATGGGATGAAACAATGTGATGTCACTGGTCAGAGGAATGAACTTGGTCCTGATCTTGGAACGACGGGGTAATGACACCTTAATCATGTTTTTCACGTAGGATTCACTATGCCCTGTGTCAGTTACCTCATGTCCCAATCTCTACGATCCCTTCTAGATCTTGTCTCATCTCACTGTTCATGTAATTGTAGCTCATGTTGTGTGTAACATAGAATTCTCACCTCATTCTAGTGATAACTAAATGTGTGTGTTTTGTGGAGTTAGTGCGGATTACATTTAATCCTTCTAGTGGCCATGGACACATTAAGTGTGGTTACACAAGGGCATTATAGGTTGGAACCTGCTTTGGGGAGAACCCACTTGTGTAATTTTTTGTAATCTTCACTTATTACATAGCTCACACACACCATTTCTTACCCTCAGCATAATTTTTAATTGATTTTGTTTCCTTGCTATTATCCCTCTGAATTTCAATGTTCCTATGTACCATTACATAACCTTTTTCCTACCACCCAAGGTTTTACTAATAAAATCCACACCATCATCATTAATTGTGCCTTTCAAATTAATGAAATTTCCCGAGAACCCTTGATAATACCCAATGTCCTCAATTTACAACGTTAATTTTAAAAAAATCCTTTAAAAATTTGGTATTTTTGTTGTACCTCATATCACTAGGGATGTGATATCGCGTACGCGATATCGCATTCGATGGGATATCACATATGCAATGTATCATACGCAATATTGCATCACTGCAACCTATAAATAGGTGACCCCCCGCAACACTTAGCAACATTTTGTCATTCACATGGGGGATTTTTTGAAATTTCTCTCTACGACTTGCGATTGAGCGACCCTTGCTTTTCTCACTATATTTCGCTCGTTGGTATTCTGATTTTAATTCCATTTGAACTTGCTTGAACCCAAAGTGTTCAGCTTAGTCATGGGGGAGGGACACTTGCCGAAAAGTGCCTAACTTTTTTTTTTTTAAATTTATCATCACCCAAAGGACATCAACTAGGGTAATTAACTATAACACTTAGAATAATTATGCCAAAAAATAATTTAATCCCTAGGTATATCAGGAAACTAAAATGGAAACCACCTAAGTTATAGGACTCATTATTACAAACTTTCAGGCACTATCACACGTGTTAACATAAGATCATTAATTAAGGTAAGCAGTAAGGTATAACTTAACTTCAAAAGCAACCTTACTATTTCTTGGCCCGTGTGATTGTAGATGGCCTCGAAACGTGGACAACAAGAAGGTCCTACCCAGGGTGGAAGCAAACGATCTCGAAGAGGTGGAAGACAAAGACAGACCAGACAACATGTAGAATAGGAGGAGAAATCATTCAGCATTCATCAAGATCCTCCTATTGGATGGTATGGGCAAGCAAAAGGAGGAGCTGCTGTAGTGCCTGAATCAGGACAACAACTCACGTTGCCTCAAGATTGCATTTAGGCTATCCATGAGAAGTCCACATTTGTTGCAGTGATTGTGGAATTGAACTTTGAATCATTTGCAGAGTTTGCTCCTGAGGCCATTAGGGATCATCTCAAAGGGTCTCCCTTATGACCTATCCTCTCTAAAAGTGGTTCCTAGTACCTAGGAGAGATGTACCAATTTTGGCATAATAAGGAGCAAGGCACCATTGTTAATATTTGTGGTGTGACAGTTGACTTCTCTGCATAGGCCATTTTGGAAGTGTTAAACCTTATGAATATAGGGCCCAAGGTTGCTCGGTTATCCACTCGTTTAGACCTTGATGTGCGAAAGGATTGGTTGGAGAAGGCTTATGGCAGAGATAAAACATTTGGTGAATTGATGACAAAAGAGAGGGTTTACTTCAAAATTGGAACATATCACCTCTTCCCCACAAAGCAGCTAAAAATATTATCGACGTATGCGGTTAGAGGATGTATAGTGTTGATGGGAAAGGTTAACGCTAACCTACCCCATTTATATTTGACGGAGATCTTGAGGCAGTTCGAGGAACAAAAGACAAGGAAGATGGCGTTGCCTTTCCCTTGTCTTATCAGAAAGATTTGCCGACGTGATGGTATTCGAGGGTACACCAATGATCTCTTTCAAAAAGCCCAAACTTCTTCATATGCTAAGTTGCTAAAGGTGCTACCTCCAAGAAAAAGTAATGACAAAGAGCTGGGACTAGAACAAGAAGAAGAACAGATGGTTGGACCAATTGCAACTTAACTTGCAGAACCCAGCCAACCTCCAGCCATGGGTCCCAGCCAACAACAAGAAGTAGGGCCTAGCACAGGCCAGGATCAGCTGCCACCATCGCAAGACTACAGACCGTCGATGAGCCATCTTAGGGCCATTGCTGAGACAGTCAATTGGGGAAGTCATGATGATGCAAACCTCTTTCATGTCATTGATGATGTCATTCAGCCTATAGTTTCATTGGATCGCACAAGGGGGGAAGTATCCATTCAAATAGGAGGAGGGGATAGTAGATGGTCACAATAGATCTTAGGAAACCTAGCATCTTTCTAGGTGCAGTTAGAGACTGGTGAAGGGGCCACTATGGTGGTCATGCAACACCAGAATGCCACAGGAGCTATAGAAGTGGTCACAGATCACATCAAAGAATCCTTCAATGTACTTGTTGTGCCACCGGTAGATCTCTCAGGAGCACGGGATGCTCAAACTTTGGCTGGAACCTCAATGACTCTTGCGGAACATGAGGATGTGCTTGATCGATTGCTCCAAATAGGACAAGTAATGAAGGCCCTATTCGATATACTTCAGGATGTTACAACAATTCAATCAAACCTCATTTCCATAAAGGGGAAGCTGGTCTTATCAGAAGTAAGGGCCGAACATGTTGAAGCTGAAGTGCAGAAACTACAAGAGCAGCTTGTGGCCTTACAAGCAGCTAACGGGACCCTTTGCAAGTTGTTTCCACAGACCAGCTAGAAAATTTTATAATGGAGTAACTAACCAAATTAATAGCAGAGAATAAAAGGGTGGCCGATGAGAAAGAGAAGGTTGTTTGGGATGCCTCTGCAGCATAGGTGCAAACTCATGCACAACTTAAGCCACTCAAAGCCTTACAGGAAGAAAACAAGCAGCTGGTTGTAGACAACCTTCGGTTGACCACTGTAGAAAAGAAAAAGAATCTTGTCAATGAACACTTTTATCAATTACAAGAATAATTCATCTGGATCAACCAAGATGTAAGCCATTTAGCTAGAGAAAATCGAACCCTCTTGATGGAGGAGGTACGCGCCATTTGTCAAAAGTTAGCGATTGAGATAAGTGCATGGCAGAATGAGGCTAAACGACATGAGAAGCTGAAGGAGCATTTTCGTGATCAGGTGGGGATGTATAAACAGGTCCTTAAAAAGGAGATCCATATGGCCAAGGCCCAAATCAACACTATCAGTGCTCAACACACTGACTGGTGGGCCATATTGGACACATATGCCCTCGCCTAGCAAGTAGAAGTTAAAAATCGAGACCTTTAGATTCACGAATTGATAAAGTACATGGAGTTGAAAAATCTAAGATATGCCAGTCTTGCCATGTTAATAGTAGGGCACCCAAGGTTAGAGCTCGAGTAGTAGGTAGCAACCACCCACATCAAATATGAAGTGGAATTTGAAGAGCACAAGAAGCTGGTGGAGAGACTGGATGTTGCAAATTTTGAACTTAAGATGGTAAAAGCTAGCTACCAGGGACAAAAAGATGTCACAATAGACTTGGCTCAATGGCTAGCAGCCTTTCATGAGTACAAGGATAAATCTAGAGCCTATGAGGAGGAACAACGAGTGTTTGCGGCTTGGTATGTCAAGGCCAACCAAATGTTTCCGCAACTACCTTGTTTGTGGGAGGTGTCGACTCCATCAAATGTTGGAACATTACAATGGATGGTACAAGACCCTTAGACTGAAGAGGAGAAGATCTAGGCCATACTTCAACGTAATCAAGCCTCAAAGCCTGGAGCACAAGACAAAGGGAAGGCACCAATGGAGGAGCCACTACCACCAGGAACTACATGAGTTCCAAATTTTTTTGTAGTTGTATCATATTCCATGTGTTGTGTCATTATTTTTTTTTCTTCCCACACTACAGCATCATCCCATTTTTCCATCTAATAATCCCATACCTATCCACTGTGTAATCATTGTAACTTGAGGACGAGTTTTTATTTAGTTGTGGGGGTATGATGAGACATCATTTGGGGCAACCGCGATATCGTGTACGCGATATTGCAGACCGTTGCCAGTCCTATAAATAAGAGGTAGCTCTCCCTTTTTTCTCAATTTTATTTGAGATTGTAGCTAGACTTTGGCAGTTTTATCCCTACAGAGTTAGAATATTTTCCAGTGTATGCCCGCAGTGTGATGAATGTAATTGTATGGCATCCTTTATTCGAGTCTGACATACTTGGACATGCACATGACCAGAAATAAAGATTGAGATTACTTCATCATTGCAGCATTCAATTTTTTTATTTATTTATTTAATTATTATTTACTTCTTTCCTAGTTAGTCTCTCTCACCCTTAAACTCATGTTAAAATGTGAAATGAGTACGACTTGATTATGAGAATTTAAGTGTGACTACTTGGCAACCCAGTAGCATACCTAGGATCTACGCTTGGTAATCCTAGTGGTAGTCATGCACGAAGTCCAAGATATGTATGGATAATCAAGGAACGAATGCTCATCACACTTAGGCTAGATTAGATTCTCTTACCCTCTCTCCTCTAGAGTAGTTAACATTACTTTCCATTGCCTTCAGGAGTAGCATTAGATTAGGAACCACATCATACACCTCACTCTAGAATAAACCATACGTGAAAAATATAATGCTAGTCTAGGTGGGAAGATAGGGAACTGTGACCTAAGGCTAACTGTCTAGGTGCCACAACTAGTCTATCTATGGAGTTTGACTAGATCATGCGTGAAAATGCTCGTATTCGTATGGTTAAGTGTAGGGGTACCTCACAACTCATCAATTACATTAGAGTTCAAGTAATCTTGGTAATGGGTTAAACATGAAAATGGCTCATAAGGGTATTGATTTAGCCACGTTCTTTAATTTAGTGGAGTAATTACATAATTGGTCTGATATGGTAAAAATACCAATTTGTGTGGACCAATAACAATGGGTTATATTGCTCTTCCAATTACCTCTTCTTTTCATTATTGTCATTTTCTTCTTGTTCTTCTTTTCTTTTTCTTTTTCTCTTTTCTTTTCATCATTTTTATCTTTTCCTTATGATAAAAGAGGGTTTTTGATGATGCATGAGTGTTATAGGAATAACTGGAGTGTTAGATTAATACCTAAAGTCTTTGACTTGCATGATCGGAAAACTCATCCCACATCACATGGCATGAAGGTTTGTAAGATCATAAATCTCTTTTGACTAGGATGGCCAGGAAAGGAAACATGTGCTCCTTGGTCTAATCACATTAGTTGGACCTATTTAGTGGTCATAAGAAATTTTAGTAATACATACTTTTCTTACTAGTGACCAAGCACTCTTCTGGAATTTTGGAGCTCACACGGTAATATGTGGACCCATCTCCTATCCACAGTTCTAGTAGCATTAGCTTCAACAACTTGTAGTTTGAGTCTTACTTTCCCATTGAATTTGAGCATTGTTCATTAATGATGGTTAGAGGAAAATGAGTGGATGAATTTTTCCACATGGGCATTCCATTGATCAAGGCTTCATGTTGGAACCATTTGGTACTTCCACATCATCATCACATTTGTAGCTCATCCATCCATTGTTGGCTTGTTGGTTGAGCATTCGTAAAGTACATTAATTAGTTTTTCCATACACACATAAGCATGCTTAAGAAAAAGAAAAGATTGTGAATGATTGATTGTTAAGCTCAAAAATATGAAGAGTAATAAGTAAACACACAAACTCTATTAAGGAACATAGGAAAAATAGAAGAATAGAAAGAAAAAAAAATGTAACATGACATGGAGGATTCCCCCTCATGACTAATCCATATCTATCACCTAATAGACCTCTGAGTATAGAATGCAAGATTGATCATTATGTATTCTCAAAGGAAAAAGGTATTCTCTATAGTGATTTAGGTATTTCCCATTGAACAAAAATATTTTATGTTGCTCATCAAGATGGTAGATGTGTATTACGCTAAACTAGTAGATGGTGTGGATGATGTATGATCTTTCCCATTGAAATTGAAACTTACCCAAATGAACCAAGTGTAGTAGATTAAAATAGAGGACCTTATCATTAAGAATGAAATCAAACTATCTTGCATGAACATCATGGTAAGCCTTTATAAGAATGCTCTAATTCAATACACATCAAGATGATTTCACAATTTTTATCAAGAAAGTTAAGGTTAATCAACTTCTCTTTTTGAGAAAAATCTAAGACCATATTAAAATCTACAACATTACCTAGGATTTTCATCTTAAGATCAATCAAAAATTGTGGAACCTATCAATAGAATAACTTGAACAAAGTGTAATGAACAAGATTTTTCTAGGCCATTCAATAGGCCCAAAGGACATCATAAGGCTTGTTGGAATCTCTTTTGAACTTGGTAACCATTTTCTTAAGTATTCTAACAATTTCATGATCAATAACTTCCACCTACACATCAGTCTATTGATGATAAGGGGAAGTTAAGTTATGATTAATTTCATAAGATTCCAATACATTCTTAAAAAACTTACAAGTAAAATACATGCCATTATCAGAGATTAAGATTTGTGGGATATCAAATGCATGAGGCACATTTTTCTGAAGGAAGTTTGCTATAGTGGTATATGAGCAATCCTTAATGGTAGTTGCTTCTACCCACTTCTTACAATAATCTACATGTATAATAATGTATGCATTGTTGTTGGAGATAGCAGAGATGGAATTGATGAGGTTAATCCTCCATATGTCAAAGATCTCTAGTGGTTGGATCCACTACTATGGTCGCTCCATACATGAAAACATACCTTCTTCATGCTAGAAACTATCATAAAAATGCATGAAGTATTGAGCATCATGGAACATGATGGACCAAAAATAGCCCATGAGTAGAATTTTTAATGGAGTTCTCTTTCTATCATAGTATCCACCATAGATGCCATGGTTTACCTGAGCCAAGATATCACCTTGGCTTTCATTAGGAATACATCACCTTATTACGCCTTTAGGGAATCACTTGTAAAGATGATTTTTAATAAATAAGTAAGGTCTCACTTGGTGTTGGAATCATTAGATCTTGTGTTTGTCCCACCTAGGAGGAAGCTTTTGGATCACCAAGTGATGAGACGCGATATCGCATGCACCACGATATTGCGGTCCGCCACCAAATCTATAAATAAGAGGCTGCACTCCCCTCATTTCTCATCCTAGGCTAGAAGTAGCAAAGCTCTAATAGTTTAATCACTCCAGAGATAGAGTATTTTCCATGTGCCCATAGTAGGAGTCCCCAAGTGAATGGATCTTTATTCGAGTAGCTTTGTACCTGAACGCAAGTTGTGTACGGCAATAAAGATGGGCTTTGTGGATAAACCTTGCAATGCATGGAATAGGTTTATTATTTGTTATTTCTTACATGTTATTTATTACATGCATNGTGATCCTAGTAACGATTTGCTTTTGGTAGCCATAGTTGCATAGTTCAGGGTGTGTACGGTAAGTGGGAACAGATGCTAACGTTAGTTAATTTAGACTTAGGACCTTATTTAGAGTTAGCTAGTTTCTCAACCCTTCGCTCTTAGCATAGAAGACATAAAACCATAAAAGACCATAAAAATTATATACCTCGAACTTACTTAACCATACACCGTGACAACAACAAGTAAGTCTGGGAAGACAACGAATGATTAACCCCAAGTGTTCCATGGGGCATTTAGGAATTTAGTCTACGGAGTTCGACTGGATTGTGCGTGCTACGCTCGTTTCGTATGGTTGAGTGTAGGGGTACCTCTCCATTCATCATTGGCACTGTTGCCGAGGACTAAGTGCTTGTGCGCCGAATAGAACATAAGGGATATCACTCACATCGTTATGAGCCTTAACAAACCTTTGGGTTAATCAAGAGAAAATTTATATAACGGTGAATTTAGCATACCGATAAAAATGCCTTCTTCTCATAAGAGCAACTTACCACCTAAGGACCACACACGAGACAGTCGGCAACATAAACAACATAACCAAAATTAGCCAAGTCCTAAACAATATAAGATGACATATACTCATCCCGATGAGTATATTCTTAATTTTACTTTTGTTCTCCATCAGGACGAAAAACTACGGTGGAGAGACTTGCAAGGTAACATTGTGTTACCCCCAGGTCGATCAATCTCTCACATGCTTTTCTGTGCCTTGGCACAGATAGGCATGACCGAGCTATAGGCTGAATACGTTGCGAAAGATTTTGACATGAGGGATTATTATCCCATAGATGCCCAACGTATGAGAGACTTAAGGTAGGAGAGCGAACATACATTGTCAAAGGGAAAGGCCCCACACATCCTTAGCGAAATAGGAGACAAGGAACCCTTTATCATGGGTTCTTTAGCAAAAGATGTTCCCCCTCCTAACGATGATGAGGAGGTTGGGTATCAAAACCTACGATCAACAATACATATCCCTGGTTCTAATGCCCGTGAGCACCAACTGTTCACAGAGGGAACAAACACTCATGCTAAGGACAGGCACTTAGATCATCACCACGATCAGGGCCATAGTAGCCGAAGAGAAGGTAAGAAACATCATCATGGCGATGGTTCCCCTTCTTCTTCCCCTTCTTCACATCACTCATCCTCTCCTTCCACATCTGGGTGCAACCACCATGAACATAAAGATGAGGATAAAAGTAAGAAAGAAGAAAGACCTCGATGGGAAAGTCGAGAGAGAGGACAAGGGCAAGGACATAGGAAGAGTAGGGAACAACGCAGACATCACAGGCATCATGAAAGAGACGATCATGAAGAGCTCCTACTCGTAACCTGAAGTATGCTTAACATAACAGAGGCAGTTAGGATTCCCACAAGGCATTTAAAGGATAGCAAGATCAAGCGTTTAGACATGAATAATATCCCACAGTTTGAGGGGGGATATAATGCAGATC
>MNCI01004071.1:158650-232284 GCA_015680685.1 Gnetum montanum | reverse complement strand
ACATGAGTATGACTTGGTTACGAGCATTGACGAATGTGTACGACTAACCAAGGAATCGGCTACTCATCGCGATTATATTCTCTCACCCTTGTCTCCTAGAACACGGGATGAGTACAACTTGATTACAAGCATCTACGGGTGTGTACGGCTAGTTAAGGAATCGGCTGCTCATCACGCTTAGGCTAATTAGGTACCTTAGTACGACCACTTTGAGCACGTGCGTTACGTGTGGTGATCCTAGTAACGATTTGCTTTCGGTAGCCATAGTTGCATAGTTCAGGGTGTGTACGGTAAGTGGGAATGGATGCTAACGTTAGTTAATTTAGACTTAGGACCTTATTTAGAGTTAGCTAGTTTCTCAACCCTTCGCTCTTAGCATAGAAGACATAAAACCATAAAAGACCATAAAAATTATATACCTCAGACTTACTTAACCATACACCGTGACAAAAACAAGTAAGTCTGGGAAGACAACAAATGATTAACCCCAAGTCTTCCATGGGGCGTTTAGGCATTTAGTCTACGGAGTTCGACCGGATCGCGTGTGCTACGCTCATTTCGTATGGTTGAGTGTAGGGGTACCTCACCATTCATCACCAAGTAACTAAGAATTTTCACAAACTATGGGAATTGACATCCACTCTTTGATTTGAAAATGACCTTACAAATGTGATCATTTAGAAAGTCATCAAGAAGCAGATCTTCTTCCTTGTTAATAATTCTTAACCATGATAGAGGATTTGCCACCACATTCTTAGCTCCCTTGTGATCAATCATATGAAGGTCAAATTCTTGCAAGAGAACCAACCATTGTATCACATGAGAACTAACATATGGTTTATTCATGAGAAACTAGATAGTGCTATAATTGGTGTAAATGAAAGCTTTATAGCCTAGGACATAATGTCTAAATTTCTAGAGTACAAAAATAGTGGCCATCAACTCTTTTTCTATGAAAATATAGTTTAGTTGAGGTTCCATAATGTTTCTTCTTGCATAGTGGATGTAGTAGGCTCTCTTCTTCTCATCAAATTGTACTTGGATGAAAACTAATGCAAAATTAGAAGCATTTTTCATTATATGGAATGGTTGAGTCTAATTAGAACTCTACAACTTAGGAGTTTGGGTTAACCTTTTTTTTAGACATTGAAAAGTATTTTTACATTTCTTTCCCTATAAGAATGAAACATTCTTCTTCGTGAGCTCAAATAAGAGCCTTGCTACTCTATAATAATCTTTAATAGAATGGTGATAATAACTAGTGTGATCCATGAAAGGTTGCACCTATTTAACCATTGTGGGTATTTGTATCATTTTCTTGATGATGTTGATCTTATCAAGATCAACTTCAATCCCCTTCTATAGAACTTTGGAACTAAGGATGATACCCTTAATCATAATTAGCTAGCTTTCTTTTTTAAATTTAGCTTGAATTTCATTTGGAAGAAATGATGTAAAACAACTTTGAGCTAATCCAAGGCTACCTAGAATGATTTTTTGTAAGTTAAAAAGTCATTCATGAAGACTTCCAAAATCTTGTCAATGTAGTCTTGGAACATAAACATCACCAACCGTTCAAATGTGGTTGGTGCATTACATAATCCAAAGGACATGTTCTTGAAGACAAATGTTCCTCATGGATAAATGAAGACAATATTGGATTAATCCTCTAACGTAATGTTAATTTGATTATAACCAGAGTACTCATTAAGAAATTTGTAGTACTTCTAGCTAGAGATATTATCTAATACTTAGTTTGCAAAGGGTAACTAAAAATGACCCTTAAAAGTCACAACATTTAGTAACCTGTAGTTGATACAAACTCTTTACTCATTCTCCTTATTGGATGTGACTATAGTTAGACTAATCCATTTGTTATAAAAAATATGGGAAATGAAACTAGCCCATAGGAGATAGATGATTTTACTTTTCATCATGTCTAACATATTTGGATTGATTCTATGTTGTAGTATTTGCAAAGGTCTAACACTTGGATCCATGTATATGCAGTGCTGATAGATTGAAGGCTCAATTCACATACTTTATTATGAGGCTAGGCAAAAAATTTTCTCCACTTTATAGCTACCTTCTTTAATTTTACTTTTTGAGTGGTTGTTAGAAACAAATTAATGATGATGGGACAAACATTCATAAGAAATAAATGCTCTAAGCTTTTCAGAAGAGGCTTGAGTTCAAGTAGTGATGTAGAAATATCTTGGGATAAGTTAAGAGTGCCCCAAAATTCAGGATTGTATTGCATCTTGTTGACTACCTTCATTGTATTCTTAAATTTTAAATCAAATGAATCAACACTAGATGTGCAACTTCATGAACTAGATGTTCTTCAAAGAAATGATCTCTAATAACATAGAGATGCTGTGTGATATAGTAATTGCAACCATGCTCATCACAAGACTAAGAAGAATCATATAAGATTTGCGTATAATGCATTTTTGTTTAGTTGCTTCTTTCCTATCCATTTCAAGATGGAGGCTAGGAAAACCAACTTTATAGTATTGATGCTTAGCTAAGAACTTCCTATGATAACAGGTAAGCCATCTCACACATTTTTGTTTTGGTTTGATCACCAAGAAATTAGTGAGGAATGACCATCCCACCAAACAGATCATAATAGCATTGACTTGTTCCGTGGGGTATGTATACGATTAGTTTACTAGCTCTAACTTAATATTAGTACTTTTGAGGGAGGTAAGCCCTCAATCAAGGTATTGCTATAATGAAATAATATTGACTTTTGAATCAATGGCACATAGAGCTAGGTAATACCGTTTCTTACTAATTTGGATCTTCAACATGGGACTAATAGGATTGATCTTCTTTTTGGATAAATGACATTCTTTTACTACTCGTGTGGCCATATTAGACATTGTAATTATTAGGATACCACTACTATTAGGTGCTATTACATTTGAACAGCTAGATATATTTGAAGGATTCTTTCTATTCTAAAGTGAATGGATTTTTTTGATAGCACTTAAGAAATGGTATAGGGATCTCTTAAATTTATATTCTTGTTTTGCTAGAAGAATTATCCTCTGCACATGAGAAAGAGGATAGAGTAGAGCTAGTACCATAGCATTTATGTCTATGCTTATGAAAAAATCTCTTACCATGGGGTATTAAATTTTCCTCCACAACTAAGTTAATATGAGCTTGGTAATATTGCTTAGTAGCATAGGTGAAAGTAGGATTAGCATAGTAGATAATATCACAAGATTTGGATTACCTTTTTTTGGTTAACTAGGGGTTCCACTTTGTATGGGATTGAATAACAGAAGCTATTGTTGATGATGAGGAGCTTCTAATGCAAGGTTAATAAAATAAAGGTTTTGAGGAAATGAAATCCATTATTGCATTAAATAATTTCATGGAGCAACACCCCAAGGATTTGGAGTTTATCATTGTTGGTATTTCTTTATGGCTTATGGTTAAACACCTTTAGGATAGTATGATGCTCTACAGAAGGAAGTCCTCCTTGTTCATCTCGTAACAAACTAGGGTTTAAGGATATTCCAACTTGTCCCATTTTACCAATTATCTAGACCATGATTAGGTAGTACTACAAGTAATGAGGTTCCACATAATACTCACAAGGATATTTATCACTAGAGGATGAGGATGAATCAACTAAATCTTCTCTTATGCACTTAGGGAAAGAGATCTTCTCCTAACCTTTGCCTTTGTACTTCTTTTTATGTATAGGTCATATACTTGCTTTTGTCACTTCAACCACTCTACTCTTAATGTTCTTGAGGGTGGTGTTCATTTTCTCATTCATCGCATTCCAAACTTGATCTATCTAGTGGGACAAGTTTGCCAAGGCTTTATGAATTCTAACTTGATCATATGTGGAGGCCTTAACAATAAAAGGAGGTTTGGATATACCTTCAAGAATTTTGGCATCTTTTCTATGCATGGGATCATGGTTATACTGCTATGAAGATTATTTCCATTCATCTTTCATGAGTAATAGTGTTAAGGAGCACTTTGATTTGGGGTCACAAACTTTTTGTGTATCTATCCAATTGCATATGTCTCTACTCACTTCATTGTCTCTTGCCTTATGCATTTCATGATATGGATTAACTACTTTCTCTAACTGAAGCCATGGTTCAAACAATGATGGATAGTTTTGAGATATGTAACTATTGAAAACATTGGTGACTAGAATCACTAAGAGGTCAACAGATATACAACCTTAACCCCACCTCCGTGTGAGGGCCTTGCTAGAAATAGAGGTGGAGCACCCTAAATGGTCTTGTCAATGAAATAGGGACTTTGCTGGTTGCAACTAGGGTAGTGGGTGTAATTGGAGGGTGGCGTGGTTAGTCGAAATGCAAATGCAAGCGATGTGAAATGATACTAAGTGTCAAAGTGATGCTTCATAATGCTAAGTATAAAGCATAGCCATAGAATGGGGGTGAGTGTAGCTAAGGGTTTTGACCAAAATGAGGGTGTCAACCCATGAAGACTATTGCCTGAGTGCAGTACAACATGACGATGTGTAAAAAAGTGCAAAAATATGTAAGAAAAATGCAAGAAAATGCTATAAATAGGAGAGAGAAATGGAACACCACCCCAAATGGAAGCATAGTGAACTCCAAAAGGGTCTTAAAAGGTACATAGTGCACAAAAAGCATAGTGGGAACATAGTCACAATCTTGGTGGTGTTGGGCTATGAAGTCTAGAGCTCACCGTAATGAACCATGCCTACTGGATTGGCTGCTACGATGTACCTTGTGGTGTTCTGCAGGGCTACAATAGGGCTATGGTGTACCATGTGGTGCAGGGCTACAACAAGGCCATGTTTATTGTGTGGTGTAGGGCTGCAATGGGGCCATAGTGTATTGTGCGGTGTAGTTATGCCTCTTTACTGATGTGGTGTGCTTTGGGTCTCATTTGCCCATGAAGCAAAGTGCCAAGATGCCAAAGTTCCAAATGCCAAATGTTGGGGGTCTAGGGGTATTTATAGGGATAGAGTTAGCCCAAAATGTGGATCAAGAGGCATGTGGTGATGTGGTATGTGGGAAGAGTGTAGCAACTATAGTGGCGAGCATAGTAGCTACAGTAGCGAGTGTAGCAGCACAACACTTAGAAGAATTATGAGAAACTAGCCATTTGTGTGTTGGATACACTTGCTATGCTCTCAAGTGTAGTAGAGCATAGTAGCTATAGTCCAAAGCATAGCACACCACTTAGAAATATTCTACAAAACTGGCCATTTGTGTGTTGGCTATGCTTGCTACACTCTCGAGTGTAGTAGCTACAGTGTAGATCATAACACAACACTGAGAAAATTTTTGCAAAATTGGCCATTTGTGTGTTGGCTACACTTGCTATGCTCTTGAGCATAGTAGCTACAGTGCTTAGCGTAGCACTATCCTTAGGAAAATTTTATAAAACTAGCCATTTGTGTGTTGGCTACGCTTGTTACGCTCTTAAGCATAGTAGCTACAGTGTCGAGCATAGCACAACACTTAGAAAAATTCTAAAAAACTAGCCATTTTTACGTTGGCTACACTTACTACACTCTCATGCGTAGTAGAGCATAATAGCTACAATGTCGAGTGTAGAAGCTATAGTGCTGTGCATAGCACAAAACTTAGAAAAATTCTACAAAATTAGCCATTTTTATGTTGGCTACACTTGCTACTCTCTCAAGCATAGCAGAGTGTAGCAACTATAGTTTTGAGTGTGGAACATCACAGAAATATTTTGCAAAATTTGACCTTATTCTAACACTTAGCCAAAATTGTCAAAGATTGACCGTTGAAGTTGATTATGCTCTACTATAATGGAGAGCATGATCCTAGCAGTTAGAAATTTGTGAAAAGTGCTATCATTCTAACACTTAGTCAAATTTGTAATCGAGAAGCAGTAGGCCAAATTTTCGTGGTGTTTCATTGGCTCCTCTTTGTTGATGTTTGGAGGAGTGGCCTAAGAGATGTTGACAAATAATTACAAAACACTACAACAGATGTGGTACCAACATTTCTCATTTATACCTAATTAGGTGTCATTTCACCATGTTTAAGAGTGCTATATGCTAAGGGCAAATGGTGTAGGTAATGTGCTAGGGAGATGAAGTGCAAGTAGGGGGAGATGAAATGCAAACAATGCATCATGATACAAGATGTGAATTTAGCATGGGTAACGATGACCATGGCATGAAGTGGCTTGCCCCTAGAACATTAATCTCTTATTGGAATGCTTATGAGAGAGTCAAAGTTGGGCTAGTTGTGAAATTTCAGCATTGTAAATTTATTTGGGGATGTGCTTTTTCCCATTCTCTTTTTTATTTTTTTATTTTTTCATTTTTTACTTTGCTGTAAGATGAACCTTCATTAGGTTTGACTTACTACTGAATGCTAGTTGCAAGGTGTGGACCATCAAGTAGATGGGCTTTACTTTGTAGGACAAGTGTTTCCTCCCCAGGATGAGTTGCGTTATATTTTCTTGGGTGTTAACTAGCCAACAGAGGCCCCCCACAAGATGAGTTGCATTACATCTACCATGGGTTATATGGTCGATGTGAGGAGAATGCCATATGTGTCACAGTGAATATGCATCAGAGGTATGTGCAATCGTGAGTATGCAAAGGATGAGAGGCTATTGGGATGAAGGAGTGGATGTGCATAGGCTATAATAAGATGAGGGGGATGTGCACTCTTGAGTGGCTTAACTAGTCCAATCATGCACATCGGAGTGGTGTGAGGACTTGCAGCTACGATGAGATATATCTTTGCACAACCACCTTTGGGGATTCATCCTACAAACATAACTCTAAAAAGATAAGAAGACCATACAACATAAAATGTAAATCAAATGCTAAATGTGAAGATGCTACAAGTGTTGGGTGTGAAGATGTCACAAATGCATTAAATGATACACTAGTTGCAAGTGCTCAAGAAGCTAGTGAAAGTGCCAAGGTGATGATGTTGTGAGTGCCTCCAAGGCTGCACCGATTGTAGGTGCTCCAAAAGATTAGCAAAATGGTGAGAGGTGATGATTCTATGAGTGCACGAACCTAGTTTAAGATCCTGATAGACCATGAAGTGCTAGTTTATAGTCCTAGTAGATTGTTGTGTGCTAGTTTAACATCATAGTGGACAAGCTATTATGTTAGTTTAACATCATGACCCAAGGACGATCTATGCTAATTTATAGTCATAGTGGATTTTTGCACTAGTTTATAGTCATAGTGAACTATTTGTGCCAGTTTTTTACATCATGGAAAACAAGTGCTTACCTTGCTTGCATGAGGTGTGATGTTGCATGCGTAGTCATGCTACGTGCTTGTAAGATCCTGTAAAAATCAACTAGAAAAATAACATCAAGTGGCACATATCGTAAATAGAGTTAAAATGCATGAATGAAAGAAAGCAATGTGAAAAGTGATAGTTTTAGACCATCCCAAGCCACAACACTAGTTTAAGGCTTTTTTGGGCCATGGTTGCCAGTTTAAGACCATGGCAAGCTATACGTTGCTAGTTTAGGGCCATGGCCATAGGTTGTTAGTTTAAAGCCATTTCAGGTTATAGGCTAGTTTAAGGCATTTTTAGGCTATGTGGTTTTTTTTTTGCAATTTTTATTTTATGATTTCTATGTATTTTTGATGTTTTTCAATGAATGTGTAAACAAAGCAAAAAACACATGAACAATATGAAATGCATGATTAGCATGCAAAACATAAATGCATAGGCTAGTGCGATGTAAATGAAAGTTAAAAAATGCATGGTAAGTAGAGGCAAGGGGTAGGTAGGTGTTTAGCACATTTTCAACTAAGGAAGTGCCTTGACCAGGTAGTTGTTTCCTAATCTACTTTGGATCAGAGGACATGTAGGGCCTAGGGTCCTTTGGGTGGTTGTTGGCTTCAACCGCAAGTTTTGGGTGTGTCAGCCTTATGTGTTGTGTTGGTTGCTGTAGATGCATCATGAAGAAACTCCACCTCTGACACTTGCTCCATGCCTATGTTGTGGATAGCCGAAGAGGAGGCATTATCACTGTGGATGATCACTTGACCACCTTTGTATAGAAGATGGCATTCTTGATGGATGGGAGAGGAGAGAGCCTGTAGTTAAGCTAGCCAAGGCTTACCTAGTGTTATGTCTGAAAATGTCAGTGGTTGGAACACTGAGAGGTTATCAGGCATACAACCTAACCCCAGATCCGTGCGAGGGCCGTGCTAGAGAAAACAGAAATGGGATTCTCTGAACGGCCTTGTAGATTAGACAGGGACTTACGTGGTGTTAAAATGTCCTGGAAAGCTAGAGCATAGCAAGGTGTCTAGGCTTGAGAATAGTAATGTAAACATGTAGGAAAATGCAAGAATTTTGCTAAATACCATAGAAAAATGATTGAGAAATGTAAAAGAATTTGAGAATAGTAGTGCATCGCCCCAAAAGAGGGAGTGTAGCTAATTCACAAAGGTATACACAATGTAAAATAGGCATAGTGGGAGTGCAATCACAGCCTTGGTGATGTCAGGCTATGAAGTGTAGTGCTCACTATGTTGAACTGTGCCTACTGGGTTGGTACAATGTGATATTCCACTAGGCTACAATGGGGCTATGGTGTAACCTATGGTGTAGATGGGCCTCTCTACTGGTGTAGTGTGCTTTAGGTCTTGTTTGCCTATGAAGCTATGTGCCAGGGTGCCAAAATGTCCAATGCCAAAAATGGAAGTGCCAACTACCTTGCTGGTGAAGAAATGGAAGTCTCCCCTATTTTCCTTCTTCCCCCTTTTTTTCAAAGGAGGATGCAAAGGTATTTATAGGGCTAGGCTTAGCCCAAAATGTGGATTAGGTGCCACATGCCAATGCGGTGGGTGGGATCATGTTGTCTGCTACACTCATTCCATGTTGCGCATGGGACACAAGATGCTGGTTGTTACTGTTTACTATGCTAATCCCGTGTTACATGTGGGACATGGGACATTGGCTGCAACACTGAACATAATGCTACATTGTAGTAGACATGGATGTTACGTAGCATAACAGTGTGTTATGTAGCATAGCAGGGTGTTACGCTACGCTATGCTACGTAGCATAACATTATGTGACGCTATGTTATGCTACATAGTGTAACAGTGCGCTACGCTATGCTATGCTACATAGCATAATAAGGTGTTATGCTATGCTACGCTATGCTATGTAACAATGCGCTACGTTACGTAGTGTAATAGGATGTTATGCTATGCTATGCTATGCAGTGTAATAGTGCACTACGCTACGCAGTGTTATAGGGTGCAGAAAGTGCCATCGTTCTGACATTTAGAGACAGTTTGCAAATATGGCACATTGGGAGACATTTATATGCTACGCATTTTGCCCATATTTTTTCAAAACAGTGTCAAAACTTGGAGCTAACTACACTCAACACTTGGAAAAATATGATCAAAATGCCACTATTTTGACACTTAGCCATATTTGTAGTTGAGATGCTGAGATCCAAAAATTTTGTGGTGTTTCAATGGCCCCTCTTTATTGACGTCTGAAGGAGTGGCCTGAGAGATGTTGACAAAGAATTGCAAAACACCACAGTAGACATACCACCAACATCACTCATTGGTACAAGATCAGATATTGTTTTGCCATGTTCAAAAGTGCTATGAAAATAAGGTTATGCTAAGGGACAAGGGGTATAGCCGATGCTAAGAAGATGAAATGCAAGCTTTGGAAATGAAATGCAAATAGTGGATCATGATGTAAAATGTGAAGTTAGCACGGCTGATGGTGACCATGGCATGAAGTAGCTTACCTTTGAAACATTGACCTTTCATCGAAGTACTCATGGAAGGGTCAAAGTCGATCTAAGGATGGGCCAATTGTGAAGCTACAACATTGTTGATTTATTTTTCTTTTTTTTTGCTATAAGACGAACCTTCTTTGGGTTTGGCTTACTACTAAATACTAGCTACAACTTTGTTTTTTTTGTGTGAGGCGAACCTTTTTTTGGGTTTGGATACTACTGAATACTAGCTGCAATTTGGCCATCAAGAAAATGGGCTTTGTTTTGATGTATTCACATTTCATTTGTAGGATAGGTGTTTCCTCCTCGGGATGAGTTGTGTTACATCCACTTAGGCTTTAACCATGCAACAGAGGCTCCCCATAGGACAAGTTGTGTTACATCGACCATGGGTTCAATGGTTGATATGAAGAGAATGCCATGTGTGTCACAGTGTGTATGCATCAGAGGGGATGTGAAATCATGAGTATGGGGAGGATGAGAAGATATTGGGATGAAGGAATGGATGTGCATAGGCTGTAATAGGGATAAGGGGGATGTGCACTCTTGAGTGGCTCAACAAGTCTAATCATGCACATCAAAGCAATGTGGTGACTTGCTGCTATGATGAGATGCACCCTTGCACGACTACCTCCAAGGCTTCATCCTGCAAACACAACTTAGAGAGGACAAAAAAATCACAAAACATGTAATGAAAGTTCAAATGCTAGATGTGAAGATGCAACAAGTGCAAAACTATGAAGACACTACAAATATGTCGAATGTTGTGCCATTCGCAAGTGCTTGGGAAGCTGGTGAAAGTGCTAGGGTGATGATGCTATAAGTCTTCTAAATGCTGAACTAATGACAAGTGTTCCAAAAGAATCACCGAAATGGTGGGAGGCAATGATGCTATGAGTGCTCCCAAGGCAATGGCAAGTGTGTGGATCAGATCAGCTACATGCTAGTTTAAATTCCTAGCAGACAGTGAACCCAGTTTAAGGTCCTAGAAGACCATGATGTGCTAGTTTATAGTCCTAGTAGACTATTGGATGCTAGTTTAATGTTGTAGCAGACAGTGGATGTTTTGCTAGTTTAACGTCATGACCCAAGGATGAGCTATGCGAGTTTATAGTCATAGCAGACTATCTGTGCTAGTTTATAGTCATAGTGGACTGGTGCTTACCTTGCTTATGTAAGGTGAAATGCTGCATGCATGGTCATGCTATGTGCCTGCAAGATCCTACAAAAAATCAACTAGAAAGAAAAAAAATCAAGCAACACCTACTGTAAATAGAGTTAAAGTGGATGAATGAAAGGAAAGTAATGCAAAAAGTGATAGTTTTAGGCCGTTCTGGGCCATAGGCTAGTTTAAGACCTTTTTGGGCCATGTGTTTTTGTAGTTTTTTCAAATGCAATGCATAAGCTAAGTAGATGGATGTGTAAAAAAAGTAGAAATGAGTAAACAAAGCAAAGTAGTGTGTAAAATAGGCAAGTAGGTGAAATGTAGATGCATGAACAAACGCAACCCAATAAAAAACCAAAAATGCATGACCAATGGAGGCAAGGGGTGAACTAGTGCATAACATGTTTTTGGCCAAGGAAAAGTCTTGATCATGTAGTTGTGTCCTAACCTAGTGTGGATTAGGAGGTGTGCAAGGCTTAGGGTCCTCTGGGAGGTTGTTGGCTTCAACCACTCATTTAGGTTTGTTAGTATTAGGTGGTGTGTTGGTTGCCGTAGTTGTATCACTAAGAATCTCCTCTTTCAAAATTTACGCCATGTCTATGTCATGGATAATCGAAGAGGAAGTGTTATCACCATGGATGATAACTTGACCACCTTCATATGGAAGGTAGATTTCTTAGTGGATGGGAGAGGAGATGGCCTTTAGTTGGGATAGACAAGGCCTGTCTAGAATCATGTTGAAACCTGGCATCTCCTCTATGACAGTGAAATATACATTAGTGGGGAATTGCTCTCCTACCACAAAGGCTAAGTTGATTGTACCCCTAACTATGACACATGATCTATTGAATGATTTTAGATACATGGTTTTGGTTGGCCTGATTTCATCTGCAAGACCTAGTTTGTTGATGACGGAGTACAGGACTACGTTTGTTGCTACACAATCATCAACATGCACTTTGCAGATTGTGCACTACGCAACATGAATGCTAATGGATAGTGGAGCTATAGTGACCTCCCCTCGTTTAGAGTTGACTTTGACTGCATCATCCCGAAAGTCTATGGTTTTTGAACCCAATTCTTGTTATGTAGGGGGAAACATTATTGCATGGATGGATGCCTTATCTGTGGGGATGTCCTCCGTAATAGGAATGGAGGCCAACATTTGGGCCAAGGCTTGGCGGTGAGTAGATGAGGTCATGACTAGGTCACACAAGTTCAATGTTGTGTTCTTTTTTGAGCATTTGTTTCACTTGGGTTATTGCAGCTACAAAGTCCTTGTCATTAGCTATTGTGTTGGCTTTGACTTCCTCCATGTGGCTTAAGAGACAGATCTCTCGCGGAGGGGACTTGGGCTTGGTTTTCTTAGCTTGTTTGGGGGAGAGGCCCCAGTGTTTGGTTGTTGCTTGTTAGTTATGGCTTTTCCTTCAGCCATGGGGGTTGCGAGGTGCTCATTTGTCTTCTTGTGCTGCCATTTGGTAGGCCTACTTGGGTTGCTAGTGGGGTCGACCCTTGAGGGAGGGGAGATTGAGACATTGCTTGTTGTTGGGGTTTAGGTAGGTGAGGGGCCATCATGTTGTGGCATCCTTATGAAAAATGGTAATTCAGGCAGAGTTGTTTTGTAGTCAACTTGTTGTGGTACCTTGATAAAGAAAGGTTGCTTAGTGGTTGTTGTTGCATCATGCTAGTTTAACGTCTTAGTGGACGGTTGTTATGGAACTTTGACCACAAGGGGTGTTGTGTGTGCCTGAGGTGGCACTTTGATAACAAAGGGAGGCCTCTTGCTTGTGGAGATGGAGGGAACCCTTGCCTTGCTGGGAGGCACATGGATCACAAAAGGTTTTTATGTATGTTTAGCCTTACCACCTATACTAATGGAATTTATGACATAGGAGGCATCATCTGTGTTGGATTGACTCATCGTGTTGATCACTAGTTGGCCACGTTCTATCGTTCTCTGCAAGTCATCCTACAAAGCATGATAGTTGTTTGTACTATGACTAGCCAATTGGTGGTAATGACAGTATTGGTCTAGCTTGAAGTGTTGTGGAACTGGGGGTTCATTTGGCACTGCCAAAGTAGGGTTCCTTTGTAGTTTGCAGTGCCTATCTTGTTTTTGGTAGGTAATTGTTGATACGTGTTTATGTTGGATTTTCCTAGCTTTCTATAGTTTCTCTAGTAGTTCAGAGGGTTGCACTAGTAGTGGTGTATACTTTGAGTAGTCCTTGCACTGAAAGTTGGACCTTGGGGTAGCCCGTGTCAATGTAGGTGAGTTGGTGCTAGAATTGATGGTTTTGTTAGCTAGGGCCTTGGTCTGCTTAGCTATTGGGCCCCAGTTGGTTGCTTTTGTGCTTGTGGCTATTGTTATCACTGTTGTGTTTTTCTTGTAAGCATGTTGGTTTCTGTAGGGCACATAGGTTGGATCATTGCTAGCTTGCACTGCTTCCTCTATGCATTTTGTTTGGGAAAAGGCTTAGCTAAGAGACTTTGGGGCTAGATAATACAATTTGGACTTGATGAAGTGATTCACTGCATCTTTAAGATAGCTAGTAGGTGTTTCTCCACTAAGGGTTCATGCATTTCACTCAATGCAACATTCCAACGTTGAAGGAATTTTGACACGGGCTCTAGAGCCCCTACTTAACTTGCATCAGTTGGCCGAGGATTGCTTTAGGCTTTAGGTTGTACCTGAAGTGCATCACAAACTTTCCTATGAGATCCTCCAAAGAGGAGATTGAGGCATTGGGTAACACACAATACTAGTCTAAGGCCTTGCCATTGAGTGACATGGGAAAGACACGTATGGTGGCATGTGGCCAAGCTTGAAGGAGTAGGCATTTAGATCGAAATGTGACCAAGTGCACAATAGGATCCCCTTATCCATTTTACTTGGTAAATTGAGGTAGTTAGGCCCTAGTTGGAAGAGTTAGGGGTGGTTCCATAGGACTTATGGAGTTGTCTCCATAGAATTCCACCACCTTGATGGTGTCGGAGGAGGTAGCCTTAAGTTAGTTGATCTCCTTCGTTAAGCTTTGGATTAGCTAGAATGCTTGATCCAAGCTTGGGGATGTGCCAACTAGTTGCATTGGTTGGGATTGTATTGGTTGGATAGCAAGGGGTTGAATACTTGATTGTAGAGTTTGCTAGTTTAATGTTGTAGCAGACGAGTGTTGCTAGTTTAACGTCATAGCAGATGATTGTTGATGTATTGGATGAGTGATGGATGCGGTGATTGGAGTGGGCCACACATGGATGGGTTGGATGGACACCACATACACTGATGAGACAGGCAGAATGTAGGATGCCTAAGTTGTTCAGGGCTGGGAGGTGGTCCCTGCATGAGCATAGTATTGGGAAAATGCATTAGTTTCTTGCGAAGAAGGCTGAATTGGCATGGTCACCATCTTGGAGGGGGTGGGTGGACCAAACCAAGGAGGGGCTGTACTAGGGAGTGGTTGTTGTAAGATAGTGTGGAGGGGGCTCTCATGCTTGGAGTGGGCCTCAAACTAATCTTCCTCCTTCTGTGAGGCTTCCTCGTAGGTTGTTCTTGCATCATGCTTATTTTCATAGATGAGTTGGGACAACAACTGGTGGTAGGACTCCGTGAGTGAGATTATGTCAAACAAGGAGGGGTTATACTCCCATCTATTCTGGTGGACTCGTTCATAGTCCTGTTTTGCCTCTAAATTGAGGTAATCCACTGGTAGTCTTGCTTAGATTTTAGCAATTTTTTTTATTGTTCATGGCTTAATGCGGCATGCTTTGGCTAAATTGTGGTATCAAATGTGTTAGACACCAATGTGGAAGGTTGATCTGGATTCATATTCATAGATTAGGTTGTGAGAGTTTCTAGTTGTAGAAAATGGCTAACTTTGAAAACAACGGAAAAATGACTAAGTCTATCAGTAGCAAGGAAATGGCCAAGTATAGAAATATAGAAAATGGCTAAGTGTAACAATGCAGAAAAAAATGCTAAGTATGAAAATGTAGAAAAAATGCTAAGTATGAAAACTTTTAAAAATGATCAACTTTGGTGTAGCGTAACAGGGTGTTACACTGTAGCTTAGGGTGTTGCACTGTAGCGCTATGCTGCACTGTAGTGCCATAGTGTGCTACGCTACACTACGCTACATAGTGTATGCTTGCTACGCTATGCCATATACCACCCTGCTACACTGTGCCATGTACCATCCTACTACGCTGCATGTGGTGAAGCTGATACGCTATACAGAACAAGTCGTGAGAGTCAAAAATGATACTTGACACAAACTTAGATCTGGCCCTCCTTCTAATGCCAAAAACTATTACGTCTGAAAATGTTGATGGCTGTAACACTGAGAGGTTATCAAGAATATAGCCTAACCCTGGATCCGTGCGAGGGCCGTGCTAGAGAAAATGGAGATAGGGTTCTTTGAACGGTCTTGTTAATCATACAGGGACTTATGTGGTGTTAAAACAACTATGTATGAAAAGGGTTTATATTACGTTACATGCAGGCATAAGGTCCAGGAAAGCTAGAGCATAGCAGGGTGCCCCAACTTGAGAATAGTAATGTAAACATGCAAATATGTATGAAAAAGCAGAAAATGCAAGCATTTCACTAAATACTAGAGAAAAATGGTTGAGAAATGTAAAAATATTTGAGAACAGTAGTGTGTTGCCCCAAAAGAGGGAGTGTAGCTAATTCACAAAGGTATACACAATGTATAATAGGTGTAGTGGAAGCATAGTCACAACCTCAGTGGTGTTAGGCTATGAAGTATGGTGCTCACTGTGTTGAACTATGTATATTGGGTTAGTATGATGTGATGTTCCATTGGGCTGCAATGGGGCTATAGTGTAACATGTGGTGTAGATGTGCCTCTCTATTGGTGTGGTGTGCTTTGGGTCTTGTTCACCCATGGAGCTATGTGCCAGGGTTTCAAAATGCCCAATGCCAAAAATGGAAGTGCCAACTGCCTTGTTGGTGAAGAAATGGAAGCCTCCCTCCTTTTCCTTCTCCCTCCCTTTTTTCAAAAGAAGACGTAGGGGTATTTATAGAGCTCAGGTTAGTCTAAAATGCAGATTAGGTGCCACGTGGCAGTGCGGTGGGTGGGACCATGATGTCTGCTACACTCATCCCATGTTACACATGGGACATAGGACGTTGGTTGTTACTGTCTATTGTGCTCATCCCGTGTTACACGTGGGACACGGGACATTGGCTACAATGTTGGACATGGTGCTACGCTGTAGTAGACATGGTTGTTACATAGCATAACCAAGTGTTATGTAGCATAACATGGTGTAACAGTGTGTTACGAAGCGTAACAATGTGTTACACAACATAATAATGTGTTACATAACATAATAATGTGTTATGTAGCGTAGCAGGGTGTTACGCTATGCTATGCTATGCAGCGTAATAGGGTGTTACACTATGCTACGCTACATAGTGTAATAGGGTATTATGCTCCGCTACGCTATGCAGCGTAATAGTGTGCTATGCAATGCAGTGTAACAGTGCGCTATGGAACACAACGTAACAGGGTGTAGAAAGTGCCATTGTTCTGACATTTGGAGAAATTTTGCAAATCTGGCAGTTGAAGCTGACTACACTCAACACTTGGAAAAATATGGGCAAAGTGCCATCATTTTGAAATTTAGCCATATTTGCAGTTGAGATGTTGAGATCCAAAAATTTTGTGGTGTTTCACCCAGGATCAAGTTGAAGCCTAACATCTCCTCTATGACAATGAAATTTGCACTATTGGGGAATTGCTCTCTTGCCGTGAAGGCTAAGTTGATTTTACCCTTGATGGTAACACATGATCCATTGAAGGATTTTAGATACATAGCTTTTGTTGGTCTGATTTCGTCTACCAGGCCTAGCTTGTCGATGATAGAGTATAGGACTACATTTTTTGCTGCACCATCATTGACATGAACGCTCTAGGTCATGCACTACTCAACACATATGCTAATGGATAGTGGAGTTGCAGTAACCTTCCCTCATTTGGGGTTGACCTTGACTACATCATTACAAAACACTAGGGATGTTGAACTTGATTCTTGTGGTGTAGAGGGCAACATCATTGTACGAATGGTGTTATCATTTGTAGGGATGTCCTCGATAATAGGAATGGAGGACAACATCCAGGACAATGCTTAGTGATGAGTAGATGAGGTCATGACTAGCTCGTACAAGCTCAACATTATGTTCTTTTGCTTGAGTGTTTGTTTCACCTGGGTTAGTGTAGCTACAAAGTCATTGTCATCAATTGTTTTGTTGGCCTTGACATCCTCCATGCAACTTTAGAGATGGATCTCTCATAGAGGGGATTTGGACTTGGCTTGCTTGGCCTGCTTGGGGTTAGGGACCCCAGTGCTCAGTTGTTGCTTACTGGTTGTGGCCTTTACTTCGGCCATGGGGGTTGCGAGGTGCTCGTTCATCCTCTTGAATTACCATTTGTTAGGCCTACCCAGGTTGCAAGTGAGGTTGGCCCTTGAAGAAGGAGAGATTGAGATGTTACCCACTGTTGGGATTTAGGTAGGTGAGGGGCCATCACATTGTGGCACCCTTATGACAAACAATTGTTTAGGAGTTTTTGCGGGGCCAACTTGTTGTGGTACCTTGATGATGAAAGGTTTCTTAGTGGTTGTTGTTGCTATGTCATGTTAGTTTAACATCTTAGTAGATGATTGGTTTGATTGCCGATTTAATGTCTTAGTGGATGGTTGCTATGGGACCTTGATCACAAAGGGTGTTGTGGGTGCCCAAGGTGGCACTTTGATAATAAAGGAGGGCCTCTTCCTTGTGGAGGCTAAGAGGATCCTTGATTTGCTAAGAGGCATGCATATCATAAAAGGTTTTTGCATAGGTTTAGACTTGCCACCTATGTTGATGGAGTTTATGATGTAGGGAGCATCATCTGCATTGGATTGGCTCATTGCAGTGAGCACCAGTTGACCCCATTCTATCATTCTTTGTAGGTCATATTGAAAAGCACAATAGTTGTCTATACCGTGACCAAACATCTAGTGGTAATGACAGTATTGGTCCAACTTGAAGTGTTGTGGGACCGTGGGCTTGTTTGGTACTACTGAGGTGGGGTTCCTTAGTAGTTCATAGTACCTATCATGTTTTTAGTGGGAAATCTCTAATACATGTTTTTATTAGATTCTCTTGGCTTTTAGGAGTTGCTCCAGCAATTCAAAGGATTCCATCAGTAGTAGTGTATACTTTGAGTGATCCTTGCACTCAAAGTTGGGCCTTGTGGCAGCCCCTATTGATGTAGGTGAGTTGGTGCCAAAGTTGGTGGCTTTGTGAGCTAAGGCCTTGGGCAGCTTAGCCATCGGGCCTTAATTGGTTGATTTTGTGCTTACAGCCACTATTTTCATTGTTGCATTTTTCCTACACACATGTTGGTTTTTGTAGGCCATGTAGGCTAGGTAATTATTGGCTTGGGTTTCCTCTTCTATGCCCTTCATTTGGGCAAAGGCTTGGCTTAGAGACTTTTGGGCTAGGTAGTACAGTTTGAACTTGATGAAGTCATTCACTGCACCCTTGAAGATGGCTAGTAGGTGCATCTTTGCTAGGGATTCATGAATTTTGCTTAATGCGACATTTCAACATTCAAGGAATTTTGGCACAAACTTTAGGGGTCCTTGCTTGACTTGCATGAGTTGGTTGAGGGTTTTTTTAGGATTCAGGTTGTACTTGAAGTGTGTCACAAACTAGCTTATGAGATCCTCCAAAGAATAGATTGAGGCCTTAGGTAGCACATGATACTAGTCTAAGGCCTTTCTAGTGAGTGACATGGGGAACACATGCATGATGGCTTATGGCTAGGCTTGAATGAGCAAGCATTTGGATCGAAATGTGATGAAGTGTGTGTTAGGAACCCCTTTACCATTGTACTTGGTGAGTTAAGGTAGCTAGACCACAGTTGGGAGAGTCATGGGTGGGACCGTAGGACTTATGGGATTATCCTAGTAAAAGTTCATCACCTTGATGATTTCAAAGAAGGAAATTTTGAGTTGGTTGATCTCCTTCATCAAACTTTGGATAAGCTAGAATGCATTATCTGGGCTTTTGTTGGTTGCATAGCATAGGGTTAGATTATTGGTTGCAGAGTTTGCCAGTTTAACATCATAGCAAACCATCATTTCTAGTTTAACATCATAGTAGATGGTCATTGCTAGTTTAACATTCTAGTGGATGGGTTTAGTTGATGTGTTGGCTGAGGGATGGGCATGGTGACTGAGGTGGACCACACACAAGTGGGTTGGATGGACATTGTGGGCATTGATGAGACAAGAAGGACATAGGATGCTTGAATCGTCTAGGGCTAGGAGGTGGTCCTTGTGTGAGCATAGGGTTGGGAAAATGCAATAGTCACTTGCAAGGAAGGTTGAATTGACATGGTTACCATCTCAGAGAGGATGGATGGACTGAATTGAGGAGGCTTTGTACTCAGGAGCAATTGTTGGAAGACAGTGTAGAGGGGGCTCTCATGTTTGGAGTGGGCCTCAAACTCATCTTCTTCCTTTTGTGAGGCTTCCTTATAGGTTGTCCCTGGCTCATGCTTTCTTGCATGGATGATTTCGGACAATAGCTTATGGTGGAACTCCATGAGTAGAATTATGTTGAACAAGGAGGGGTTGTACTTCTGTCCATCCTAGTGGACTTGTTCATAGTCCTATTTTTCCTTCAAGTTAAGGTAATCCACTGGTAATCTTGCTTGGATTTTGGCACAAACAAAATTGTATTGTTTGTGGCTTAGCACAACACACTTTGGATGGATCTTGGTGTCAAATGTGTTAGACACCAACATGCAAGATTGATCTAGATTCATGTTCACAGATTGGATTATGAGAGTTAATGTTTGCAAAAGATGACTAACTCTAAAAACTGCAAAAAAATGACTAAGTCTGCTAGTAGCAAAAAAATGGCTGATTTTGGAAATTGCAAAAAATTAACTAAGTATAAAACTATAGAAAATTGGTTAAGTATGAAATTGAGAAAATTTGGCTAAGTGAAAATGCAAAAAAAATGCTAAGTATGAAAATGTAGAAAAAATGGCTAAGTATGAAAATGTAAAAAAAAAAAAATGCTAAGTTTCAGAATTGCCAAAAGATGGCTAACTATAGAAATGCTACTGAACAAGGACTAACTTTGGTGCTACGCTAGAGCCAGCTACACTCTCATGTTGAGGGTCAAATACACTCTCCCAAGCACATAGAGTTTTGCTGAAGTGCCATAGATATGCTTTAGCTTTCATCCTACAAGGTTCCATGGGAATCAACAACTAGGTCCAATCTACACTGACGAGGGGTATAGAGAGCACACAAGAAAATGACCCAACGGAAGGAATGAAATGACCATTCTTCTAGCTCTAAAATTGTAACGATTGAAAACGTTGATGGCTAGAAACACTAAGGGGTTAATGGATGCACAACCTTAACCTTACCTTCACATGAGGGCTTTGCTAGAAATGGAGGAAAAGCACCCTAAATAGTATTATCAATTGAATAGGAACTTTGTTGGTTGCAACCAGGGTAGTGGGTGTAACTGGGGGTGGTGTGGTTAGCTGAAATGCAAATGCAAGTGACATGAAATGATACTAAGTGCCAAAGAAATGCTTCATGGTGCTAAGTATAGATCATATCCATGGAATGTGGCGATTGTAGCTAAGGGTTTTGATCAAAATGAGGGTGTTAACCCATGGAGACTACCGCCTAAGCATAGTATAGCATGAAGATGCATGAGAAAGTGAGAAAAGATGCAAGGAAAATGCAAGCAAATGCTAGAAACAGGAAAGAGAAATGGAACACTACCCTAAATGAAAGCATAGTTAACTCTAGAAGGGTCTTAGAAGGTACATAGTGTACAATAGGTGCAGTGAAAGCATAGTCATAGTTTCGGTGGTGTCAGGTTGTGAAGTATGGCACTCACCATGATGAACCATGCCTACTAGGTTGGTCGCTATGGTGTACCTTGTGGTGTTTTACAGAGTTACAGTGGGGCTATGGTATACCATGCAATGTACAGCTGTAATGGGGCCATAGTGTACCATGTAGTGCAGGGCTATAATGGGGTTGGAGTGTACTGTGCGATGCAACTATGCCTCTCTATCAGTGTGGTGTGCTCTGGGTCTCATTCGCCCATGAAGCTAAGTGCTAAGATGCCAAAGTGCTAAATGCCAAATGAAAGTGCCAGCTACCAACCCCTAAAATGTTGGGGATCTAGGGGTATTTATAGGGCTAGGGTTAGCCAAAAATGTGGATCAAGCACCATGTGGTGATGTGGTAGGTGGGAAGACCATATTAACTACAGTGGAGAGTGTAGCAGCTATAGTAGCAAGTGTAGCAGCACAAAACTTAGAATAATTCTATAAAACTAGCCATTTGTGTATTGGCTACACTTGCTACACTCTTGAGCATAGCAAAGCGTAGTAGGTACAGTGTAGAGCATAACACAACACTTTGAAAATTTCTACAAAATTGGCCATTTGTGTGTTTTTTATGCTTGTGAGTATAGTAGAGAGTAGCAGGTATAGTGCAAAGCATAGCATAACACTTAGAAAATTTTTGCAAAATTGGCCATTTGTGTGTTGGCTATGCTTACTACACTCTCGAGTGTAGCAGCTACAGTGCCAAGCGTAGCATAACACTTAGGAAAATTCTGCAAAACTGGTCATTTGTGTGTTGGCTACACTTGCTATGCTCTCAAGTGTAGTAGTTACAATGTCGAGCATAACACAACACTTGGAGAAATTTTACAAAATTAGCCATTTGTATGTTAGCTACACTTTCTACACTCTCGAGTGTACTAAAGCGTAGCAGTTACAATGCCGAGCATAGCACAACACTTAGAAAAATTCTGCAAAACTAGCCATTTGTGTGTTGGCTATGCTTGCTATGCTCTTAAGCATAGCAGCTATAGTGTTAAGTGTAGCACAACACTTAGAAAAATTCTACAAATTTTGACATTGTTTAAACACTTAGACAAAATTGTAGAAGATTGGCCATTGAAGCTAACTATGCTCTACTGTAGTGGAGAGCATGGTCCCAACACTTAGATAAATTTGTGGAAAGTATCATCATTCTGACACTTAGTCAAATTTGTAGTCAATAAGTGGTAGCCTAAATTGTTGTGGTGTTTCAAGATATCTCTCCATGGTGATGTCTAGTGATTCACGAGCTCATTGCTCCCATCTAGCCATCTTCTTTCAAATGTTGGAAATTTGGAAATAGATTTGAAATTTGGTGTAGAATATTTTAACCATATCTATCCATGCTTAAGTTGACTTAGATGACAAGAATTTACATCAAGTTGCTACTTACTCTATGAAAGTGCAAGGGAACAATCATAACTTTTACTAATTACTAATGATTCCTTATAGATAATAAGAATTATCAAATACTTGAACATGGATCTAGGGATCATCATTGGTGTATCCTCTATATAATGAAAAATTAGCCATGTTGATGTGTTTGATCGTACTATCCTAAAAATGCTCCTTTCAAATGCAAAAAACTTCATTAAGGTCATGATAATAATCCTAATCAAACAAGAAGGAACTATCATCATTGGATGGTCAAGATAGATGGAGATGCTAGAACCTAGAGAGAAGATCATCCTCATAGGTTCAGGTTGCATTATGATTGATAACCCTTAACTATAGACCTTCTTGATGGAGTGGTCCTTTGTCTTTGACTTCTACTTTCTTGCCTTGCTCCTCATTTGAGTGATCAAATGAAAAGGCATGAATGACCTACTCCTCTACCATATGATCTCAGATCTCTTTCCCTGGTTGAGAATCATACTTATTAAAATCTAGCTTTGAATCCATGTAGAAGGTGTGAAATTCATGTAGCCCAAAGTTGATGAGGACCTCTTTGAGATCTGTTTCTACAACCACAATTGGTTTCTTTACAAAACATCAATGAACGTCATTCCATATTCTCTTCTTATATTGATGATAAGTTAAGATAACTAATCGTAAAGTTGAGTAATCCACATGCTCAAATATAGCAACATAATTTTGTTATTTTGGTGCTTTTGTTGAGGTCTTTGGTGAATTCTTATCATCATCTACCATCTCATCTGTGTTCAAAAAATGCATACTATGTTAAGAAATGTACAATAGGTTTGAATAAAAAATTAAAATAAAGATTGTACAAGTATTCTAGGTAATGCAACAATGTCTTCCCTAGCAACAACATCAATGATAAGGGTTCTACTAGTTTTGGACCAAGAAATATATCATTTGAATTGGGGTGCAATTTGGTCATAAACTTTGAACACAATATTGAATGGATTGCCAAGAATAATCAGGTATATCATTGCATTTAAAGAAATAGAAAAGATGCTATGGTACATATAATGCAATTCAAACCCGTGTTGTCATGGTGGAAGAGATAAAAGAATATTTATAATTTTATGTTTTATGATTTTTATGTGTTTTATAATTATAAAGAACAAAACATAATAAACACACACACATTGCAATCCCAACTGAAGACAAGGGCAATGCTCACACACACTTACACATGTCATAATTCCTCAAGGAACAAATGCAACATCATACACGAAATGCAATAAAATAGCTCTTAGTCACAACCTCAATGACCCAACACCATGTGATACAACTTTGACCTTCCTAGATAAGTTTGAATCATCACAACTTATAAAAATAAGAAATAAAAAAATATTTTTTATTATTTTAATATTTTATGATGTTTTTGGTACTTAATGTTTAAGAAACCAATTGTAAAATGAGGAAAAACCATAAGCTTGATTCACTAGGAAAATACCAGACTTCACATCAACCAAATTTTAGGCTACATAAGCATGGTAGTACTATGACAAATTCTAGTTGTACTTGTGAAAGCGATGACTCAAAGCACACATAAATAAAATAGGGAAGGAAATCAACTTATCCAAGGGAGGAAAATCTCTTCATACAATTGGATGCCACAAACTCCAAGAAATAACTAAGTATTAATCTATTATGTAGAAGAACTCACCTTGGGTATTTATAGTTTTCATGTAAGAATAGAGAGAGTTCGTTAGTACCTTAGCATCAATGGAGGCTCATGAACATAGCTTGGCTAGATCTAGAATGCTTGGGAGATGAAGATAGGTGAACCAAAACTACAAGGATGTTATAATGTAAGATAGTTAACACCCTTGTGTAGTCATAAGGTAGTTAATGCACCTCCCCAAGAATTACACTTCATCTTTTGGATCCAAGTGTAAGCCAAAACCTAAGTAAACATGCCAAAATGATTCTAGGACATTTAAATTAAGGTGGAATCACTGAAAATAGCCTAAAATAATGCATGAAACCTTATAGTGTGACCCAAGGAAAAAGGATAAATCTCCAAGAGCCAACCACCTCTACTAAACACACTAGACTATAAACATAAGTTGATCAAAATACTTCCTTGATCCAAGACTCACAATTGACATAAAAATTACCATTGGATGCTTTATTAGCAATATATTAGTTCTTAACTTTCTACTTGAGAAATAAAAATAGTAGTAAGAAATTAGAAGATATCATTCAAAAATCTTAGTAACAAGGATGGCTCCATGAAGGATGGTTATGACTACAAAAATGGGTTATTGATAATATTGATGAAATACTAAATTTGGAACAAGCTTGAATACTTATTACAGAGAAAATTTTAGAGAGATAGAAAATGTGGCAAAAATACAAAAAAGGTTTAAATTTATTGGAAATATATTAGAGGTGGTAGACATGATGAAATATAGTATCTACATGTAACAATTCCAATATCCATGAGAACATTAATTAGTAGGGTAATAATGGGATCCCACCATCTTTGAGTTGAAACTGTAAGATGGAACAATGAGTATCATGAAGGTAAACTATGTTGACTTTATTTACTACAAATAATAGAATATGAGCAACATGTATTATTAGAATGTTGCAAAATAAGCTTCCTCAAAAGAAAATGAAAAATCTCTAGCCAATCTTTGTATGATCTATTTAAGCTACTAGTGTTAGTTCTAGGGCATTATATAGAAGACATGTTTGAGCTACATGAACATTAGACGCATCTATATACTTAGGTTTTACTTCTACTAATATATTTTATACAAGTTAATCTATGTGAGAAATCCTTTGCATTTGCATAGATGTAATAAAATATCAGTGTTAGTATAATTAAATATAATTTTAGTTTTGAAAAACACATATATAGAAGCTAAGATGCATACTATATGAATACACTATATTAGAAAGGAGATGTTCATCTAGGAAAAATAATAAACATTGCTACATACTTTAACCATTACAATTGAACATAGTTAAGATTCACATACAAGGATACAAAGATATTGAAAACTTTAGAAGCCTAGCTAGATAACTTAGGATTGGCTAAAACACCCTTTAATACTTATGATGGTTGATTGAAGATACTTATTATAATAATAATAGTTGATGAGTGGTGAGGTACCCCTACACTCAACCATATGAATACGAGTGTTACATGTGCGATCTGGTTGAACTCCAAGGACTAAGTGCTTACGTGCCTTATAGAACACTTAAGGTTAATCAATCATTGTCTTTCCAGAATTACTTGTATTTTCACAGTTGTATGGTTAAGTAAGTTTGAGGTATATGATTTTTATAAATTTTATCTTTTTATCGCCTATTCTAAGAGAGGAAAGGGTAAACAAACTAAGTAACTAACTTTCACTAACTAAGCTTTAATCATCCTAGCATTAGTATCCGTTTCCACTTACCACACACACCCAGAACCAGTGCAACGCTACTGGGATTACCAAACGCTATTCGTTACTAGGTTACCAAGTGTAGCACATGTGCTCGAAGCGGTCGTACTGAATGCACTTAACTAGGAGTTGAGGGTTGAGAGAGAATAATTATCTAAGAAAGCATTTAAGCATTTAACATTAATTAAATCCTAATTAGCTTAGTCCATGCACTACAAGGTTTATCAGAAAGTTCGTCTTTATTTTCGTACAGAAATGTGTGCTCAGGTACAATTTGCTCGAATAAAGATCCGTTCACTTTGAGACTCCTACTGTGGGCACATGGAAATTATTCTATCTTTGGAATGGTAAAACTGCCAGAGTTTAGCTAAGGGTCTAGATATAGATAAGAAAACAAGAGAAAGCCACTTCTTATTTATAGAATTGGCGATGGGCTACGATATCGCGTACGCGATATTGTAGGGGCCGACGCAATATCGCGGATGCGATATCGCGTCCCATCAATAGTAATAATATAAGGTAGAAAAACTTTTAATTTAAAAGACTTTATTACACAATTAGGAATAACCAATTGTTAAGATCCTCTATATGGTTAGTATCCATATTCAAAGATTGTTTACCATGTTTTCTAAATGGTTAGGATTTTTTTTGTGAAAAATAAACTTTGAAAAATAAGATGCATACCCATGTGCATGTGCACAAGGTAATGGGTTTGGTAAGTCTTTACTTCCTTGATGTATTATCCTTCATGTAGAAAAGATTATTTCTATTGCTGAATTGGTATTGAAGGCCTTGAACATAGGAGATGGTAAGATCTCATTCAGAAGCCTTATTTGTGAGGGGAGTTAAGGCCAATAATCACTCACTTTCTTAATTTGTATAACTATGTGATCCTTTGCTACTGAATTCAAGAGAGAGACATCCATTATTCTACCATTTTTGTATGTGTTTCATTAATTTTTTTTAATTTATAAAGAGCATTTTTTTCTCTTTTATCTCATTCTCATAATGATTTATGCTCAATAGGTTTACAACTTATTCATAATTCTCTCAAAAATAGCTCTCAAGCTCTCATATTACTTTCATTCTTGCATGCATAGCTTTCATTCTTACATAGCTTCTCATTATCTTAGTTGTTTTGCATTCTAGCATTTAATCTCTTAGTGTCTTAGTTTCTCATCTTATAATTTATCCTATCAATATATTAGATTCTTAATTTTATCAATTTTAAAGGATTTGAAGCAATTTTATGAAACTTTGCTATTTCTATGTGTTATGATAAAACTTAAGGCTAAATATTAATGTTTTCTAGGTGTATAAATTATTTTGGATGTTTGAAGAAGGAGGATCATGAACATAGTAATAGTGGTATTTGCTAATGATTAATGTTTCCTCTTAGATTATAGCCTTGATATTTATGCATGACTTATGTATATTTGATATTTATGTATTTGGTTATTGAACTTGTATTATTGAGATATTTTTTTTAGATAGTAGCTTATTTCATGCTATATGTTATTCCATGGATCATTATTACAACATATGTGATATATACTTGGATCATTATATTTATGTGATTAGTTTTCTTTATGTGTCCATGATTAATATTATATAGCTACTAGATTTTCTATTCATGCCTATTCATTTGATCATGATTTCATGTTATCTTGAAGCATAGATATTTTATGAGATTTTATCATGATCATATAGTGTACTTTTCCATGCTTTGCTAGTGTGTAGGATTCAAATTTAGTTATTTTTTCATGACCTTTGTATGAATTAGAAGTTTGACCTATATAATATGTTAAACATTCATTAAGATCATGGTGCTTATCTCATAGTCTTATAGTGTTAGTAATCCATAAATTAAAATATGATAATATATCAAATTCACTAGCATGCTAACAAGATCATAATATAACACAGATACATTCTTCAAAATAACAAATTAGTAGAATACTAATAAAATACATAGACATATGAAAAACTTGGTAAAATAATAAAACCACATTTGATAAGCTATAGAGTAATCCTATGCCAATTGTATGAATTCCATGGATGGAGGCTTGTTAGATAACTTAGATAGCCAAGTACTAAGATGCTGATCATTTTCTTCCCAATCATACTTGTGTAGGCTTAAGTTGTATGTTTAAGTATGACTGAGATATATGGTTGGGTTTTATTATTATTAAAATATTAAATATATCAAAATATTACATAAATCTAATTATCCTAAGTGTATAAAATAAATCTAATCTAGTTTAAGTATAAAGTATATGTTCTCAAATTTCTATACATGTCCTAAAATGTGATAATGCTATTGGATTATCAAGAGTTTCACAACTAGATGTACCAAGTGATTCACCACTGGGATTACCAAGTATTAGTACTTTTATGCTCAAATAGATCATAATCATGTGAATTTGCAAAGTGTGATGGAATAAAATATTTAATTAATTACATGGAAAATAAAATAACAATTAAAGTAAATTGGAAGAAAGTAAGTTAAAGTGTTATGCTAAGCACTACAATGAATAGAATAAATCTTGATTTCATTTCTATCATGTAAGTGTGTCCAAGTACAATAGGCACTTGAATAAAATTATGTAAAATCTATTGAATTCATGCTATGGGCACTTAGTGGGAAAATTCTAACTTTCACAGAAAAAACTACCAGAGCTCAACCAACTACTTAACAAAATGATGTCATAACTATAGTGGGTACACATATTTATATAGGTATGATGCATTGATGAAACTAGGGCTACATTGAAATTGATGTATCAATGTGACTAACTAAAATGATGTCCATTAGCATTCTAGTTACATGTCAATATGGATAAAGGGATTACCTAAGAGGATGTTACATAAATTATTCTTATTATTCTTGATTTTCTACTTTTAGAACTTTTAATGATCTAATCCAAATTTTTACTAATTTCTTTTTCAACTTTTCAAATTTAAAGGTAAGCATTAGAACTAGTTCTTTTACTTTAAAATGAACTTTTCTTATTTGATTATCGTGTTATTTTTCTTTCTTTAGTCAAGTTTATACTTATTTGTGGGGTCCTTTAATTTTCATCAAGCTCTGTAACTCTTACTAATCATTCAATTAAGACATGATCTAAGATTAAACCTACATGTTGGGTGGTTTCTAGGGTTTTTCTGTTAAACTATATGAGTAGAGTTCAAAATGTTTCATAGACTAACTCATATGGAATGAACATTATGTGTCATATTTAAAAATATACCAGGAAATTAATTATAAATCACTTAATAAGATTGTGAAATAAAATGCTTGAAAATCCATTAAAAAAAATTTTAAGCCTGACATGAATCAAATAACTTTTTCCCAATTTATAATAATAGAACTTAATCTAAATATTAGAGTTTTACATATTCTTAGAAGCATAAAAGATGATTACATCAAATATTTTTAAGAAAATCCATGTTAGATTAATATTACAATTTTTCATAATAGATTCTATAATAGAATTAGATTATGAGATGAAAACATGTCATTGACTATACAAAATTATTAATCTCTTAAGTTAGCTCAAAGTATTAATCATATATAATAGTAATACTTCTTTATCTAGTTCAAGATAAATCTAAAATATCTACATACACATATGTAGGAAGGATTAAAACACATTCTAGTAGATGAATATAAACTTGATGCCATTGAGAACAAGGTAGAGGATGGTGCCCATGGTTATAAAACACTTGTTAAAAATAGCCATGAATGTAATGAGTCTTAAAATATAATGATATCAAATAGGCGATAGCTAGAAATTAGAATTACTAGAAAATTATTCTAAAGTTCTAACACCTCCCCTTGACTAGAATCACCATAAAATTGATATTACTCAAAAATTTAATTTAGTGTCATTATAGCTCTTGAGAATCACTTCATCTTCCTTACCATATAGGTTGAAGATAATGTATATATTTTTAAATCTAGCATCAATCATATGATCATTCTAATTTATTAGTAACCTAAACCATTATCATGTTATCTTATAAACTTATTTTGAAACTCAAAAGAGTCTTAGCTTCACTTCATTAGTAATAAGTCTAACCCAAGTTGATAATAGTTGTAATCCAATTCTAATGAAGGTAACCAAACATTAATAATAGAGAAGCATGTCCTACAAATCTTTATCCAAAATATTGATAACAAGAAATAAGAATAGGAACTTGGACCTAATCCTAGAACCATCACATGTCTTATTGTAATCGAGGAATCATCATGGAGCAATCCCTTCCTAATACTTGTTGTATTGTTCTATTATAAAATACATCATGATTGTGATGCTAATCCATGTATATCTTAGACCAAGATGTTGTTAAAAAACAAATAAAATTTCAACATCAAATCAAACAAAGGTTATACAAACCTTATACTCACATGTCAATACAATTATATTGAGAAAATATAAATATAAGATGGTAATATAGCGACTAAACTAAATGAGGTGACAAAGCATTAAAATATATGATGCTCAAATAAACTGTAAATGTCATAAATCCATGTTCAATACCACTCCTTGTTGTAGCAATCATTCAAGCTTCTTGATCATTTTTGTAGTTGTCACTAACCAAAGTTTTTCATAAAATTTATAGTGTTGTTGATCACTTCAATGACAAATTAAATAGAATTTGAATTTGTTAGAATATGAGTTATTACATGACAAATTATTTATGGTTTGTCGATCTCAAGGATTTCTAGTAGAATTTATTTTGGCAAGGAATGAACTAAATATGGAGACTATGAATAATTTTGAAGCTTTTGATTTTTTTATTTGATTATTTATATGAGTTCATATCAAAAGATATTACTTCATGATACATGTTTCTACATATTATTAGATTTGTTCACCCAAATAAGAGTTTTACACTAGTGATTTAGGCTATCCTTGAATGCTGTAGAATTATTGTTTTACATGCCCACTATTCTTTGAATTTTTTTTATTATTGAACTAGAAAATTCTGAAATGATTGAGAAATTATTACATCTTAAATTTTTTATCGATCAACATAATACTTTTATTATTCAGGAATGAAAAGTGGGTTTTAATCCATATTCTTTTGACTATTCTAAAATTCTTTACTAGATTGAATTAGAAAATCTTCCTCTTAGTTTTCAAAGTGTTGAAAGTAAACTTATTGGTAACATTGGCAAAATCCTAAAGAGAGAGTCAAAAACATTACTAGATGGTTTGCAATGTACATATTATTTTGTAGAGATTGATTTACAACATAAAAAGACTAAATTAAAACTCAAGGTTGGCAATTAATTTTTTCCCAAGAAATCACATATTAGTTTACGAGGATGTTATAGCTATTGTCTTCGTAAAGGCTATTGATGAGCAATAAGTATATCCTATTCCCAATCTTACAAATTACTAGCATTCACAAGTGATCTAGTTGAATTCCAAGGACTTTAAGTTCCTAAGTACATTAGCTCTAGGAGGTGAATATAATTATTGTAATCATTATCTTCCCAATCACACTTGTCAAGTGCAAGTATATGGTTAAGTGTAACTAAGAAATATGATTTTTATCATTTTATATTTTATGAATTAAGTCAATATAGAATAAAGAATAAAGTAATTTTAATGTTGTAGTAACTATTTGATCTAAGAATTAACTAATGTCTAACTATTCCTAACATAAGCACCCATTCCCACTTTACGTACACAACTTTAATACATATAATGCTACTAGGTTACCAAGTGTTAAGCACTACTAGGATTACCAAGTGTTAAACATATGTTCAAAGTGGTCATACTTATATGCTTTAATTAATCATTATTTAATCTATATTAGTTACTTTAACAAGAATTCATTGAAGTAAAATGCATGAATAATAAATGCATTAAGTAAATTGTTAAGCTATTCCAAATGCTACAAGGTTTATGAGGAAAGCTTGTCTTATTGCTAGTCACATTATAGTACTTAGGTACATTAATGTTTGAACAAAGATCCATACACTTCTCACTCCTACTACAGGCACTTAGAAAAATATTCTAACTACTAGGAAGAAAAACTACAAGAGCTTTGCTATAATCTAACTTATGAATATCATAAATGTAGCTAGCTTATGCATTTATATAGGTGACAATAGACATTGCATTGATGTAGATGCATCAACATGTTAGACCATGCATTGATGAGATCACATTAATTGGCCTGCGTTGATTGGATCATGTTGATGGCCTCACATTGACTGGATCTCGTAAACATAGCTGAAGAGACACATTCCATCATACCCTCATGACTAAATGAAAACTCATCCTTGAGTTCATTACAAAATTTGGGAAGGTATGGGATTATTCACTAACCACAAACACACAAACACTAAAAACAAACACACTAAAAGCTAAGTGCCCAAGCATACAAATTTACAATCATTACAACATTTTTTATTCATGACAAAAAAATTGAACACCATAAAAAAAAATGAATAACCAACTCCTTTGATGGCTGAAAGATGAGGAAGAAAGTCAAATGGTCCTAGGTGAAGGAGGTTTTGAAGGAATTTCTTCTACTTCTAAAACATATGGTGGTTGCTGTGGAGGTTGTGATTGTTTGACAACAGGTGCAACTTCTGGTGAAATGTAAAAAATGTCTAGCAACACTTTCATCTTCTCCTTCTTTTCCCTGGGATCATTCATGGTCCATGAAATATCACAAATGTGGGCTGGAGTGGAAACATCCCAAGGATAGGACATTGCTGGGAACATCTCCTTTGCATTGATAAACTAGGCTATGAAAAGTTTGCATTCAACATAGAATGCCTTGATTGCATTTTGCAGCTCCTAGTAGTCATTCATTCTTTTGGTTAGGTTCTTTTTTGTTGATCTTTGATTAGTGAACTTTGTCTTGAGAATCTTAAGTTTTGCATTTCCAATCACAAGATTTTACTTGGTCTCCTTATGGGTCTTGAACTCTGCCTTGTACAACAAGTATGAGTTGGCCACTTGCTTCTTTCATTCAGACCATAGTCATCCAATAGTCAACACCACCAAGTTTGCATAATGGAGGTTGTCAAGCTCCATGTACTCCATCATCTCCTCAATCTATAACTCCTTCATGAAAATTTCTATATTCTTGTATTTATTTAGTCCATCAAAGATGGGCTGCTAGACATCATCTCATTATTGGAGCTACTAGAGGGCTTCATTTACTTTTTTCTTCACCATTTGGATGTGCTTCTTATTACTTTCTTTTCAAAAGCCAACTTGATCCCTGTAGTGGTTCTTGGCCCTCTCAAATTTGTAGGCCTCATTTTTCTAGGTAACAATCTCAATTGCATATTTTTGATGAATGGCACACAACTCCTCCATCTAGAGATTCCAATTCTTTGCTATCAACCTTCTCAATTCATCATTTACCTTAGTGAGCTACTTCTACTATTGATGGATAAATTTTTTTAGTTCTTATTTCTGTGCACCAACATTGCATAGGTGGTGGTTTTTAGTGATTAGGTGCTTGTTCTCCTAGAGAGTTTGATCCAAGTCCTTCTGCATGCTATAAGTCACTACATCCACTAAGGATTGATAAAAAACTACCGACTCCTTTGCATACTTAGCCTCTCTTTATTTTTTTTGAAGTTGTTGAAAAGCTTCATCTCTTGTGCTTTCTTGGCCAAGTATTATGGGATTAGGGAGGTAGGCTCTAAGTTTAGCAACCTTTGCACCCAAGTGTTGGTTCTCAATTCTGGCTATTTCAAGTTATTCATCCAATATGATACACTTGCCCTTGGCCTTAGGTAGTTGTGACTACATAGAAGTGATATTATCAAGAAGGTCAAAGACATCTAGAATCCATTGTCTAGTTCCCACTAGTCACTCCAACAACTTCTTATGCTAGGTTGCACTGAATCTCCTACTTATGGTTCTACTAGATACTTGCACATGTCCAAGTGTAGTAACATTTGGTAGAGACATCACTAGTGCATTAAGTGCCTATGCCACTCTATCAATTACCACTTCCACTATCATTTCTTGTCCATGGTGTTGCATCACCAGAATGGTGGCTTCCTTAACTTTCTTCAACAACACTGAGAAAGTAGTGATGTTACTAGAAATATTTGGAAACTAATGTTGTCTTGAAAAAGACATTGTTTCTTCCTAGCTGCTAGGATTTAAGCACATGGGTAGCTTCTCTAGGTAGAAAACATTGACCCACCACCAACCATATGAATTATAGATTGAGCCACTTCATTAAGATGGCTCATGGTTGGTTTTTACACAGATGGCTCATGACCACTTAGTTCTATAGATTTTTGCTATAGAAGTTTCTCATGAATCTCGCACATGCATTCAAGGGCCGTGCTAACATCCAACATTATTTCTTGAGTGGGTGGTGGGGGTGGTGGTTTCTCCTCTTCCTTGATCACACTAGGAACCTTATCTTTCATCATATTGGCCCAAGAGGTAGTAGAACCATGTTTGATTGTGTCATTAACATATGGGCTATCCCTACCCTTTTACATAATTTTTTGACAAGGTAGGGAATGGGAAGGGATTTCCTTCCACATTAGTTTTCTTTGAACCACTTTTCTATCTCCAGATAGATTAGTTGTGGAAGGTTCACTGGGAATTTTTCACTTAGAGCAACACATGCATAAGTGAAGAAGGTAGTTACCTTGTTGGGGCTCATCATCAAACTGAGGTGATAAGTCACTATCTTGAAATAAGTGCATTCCACCATTATGAGTGTGTGATAATCCTTGTAGTCCATTCCATAGCATCACTGGACCCACTCTTTTTTAGTCTCTAGGTCTACTTAGGTTGAGATATATGCCAACTTGGCCCCAAGTTCAAGCAAGCCAAGAGCCTACAAGATGGCTTTCACCAAGTAGAACACACTGATGTCCTTGATCTTCACTATGGCATCTACCTACCAATTCTTCTAGAAGAGATAGATCTCTCCCATGTACCACTCCCCATCGAAAGTGATGATTGGTCACATGGGAGAGCTCTATAATTAGTCTTTACTTCTTTTAGAGAAAAATCCAAGAATGGAGCAAAGTTTAGTTCTTAGAGTACTGAACATTAAACATCATGTGGCTTGATCTAATTAAGGTAGGTTTTAGTCAAATTGTCCTCAAGTCTTGGTTTTGGTCTCAGTGCCTCATCTCAGTGGAACTACTCTATTTCAACCTAAGGAATCTACCTAATAGATTCCAGTTTAGGATCCTCTCAAAGAGGTCCTGTTGCATGGGTCTTCACTTCTTTTTCCTGGGGTTTTTCTTGGCTCCTACTCACTCTTACTTAATTGTCCCTCAGTTGGGATGGTCTAACTTCCAATTCATGCTTTTCTTTTAGCACCATCTATGATCACAATAAGTCAAGGATTAACAGGTGGTGTGTAACTCATGACATTTGGATACTTTCTCTCCATAGGAAGTTTCACTTGGCTAAGTTGTGACTATGACAAGTTGATTATTTTAATTAATTGAGTTACTGAAGTTCATTGGAAGGGTTTAAATTTTCATAAATTGATGATTTAATGTTGTTTTATGCATTAGACCTTTGGAGGAGTTAGAAAAATTTCAAAAGATTTCTTGTTTAAAACCTAAGGTTTATGGCCCTCACGATGAAGAGCATACCTCTAGGAGCTAGAGGACTGAAAAATAATAGAAATTGAATACGCGGTTTGAAAGTTACAAGAGCTAGAAGGTGCTTGGACTATGGAAAATGGAAAAACTCTCCTAGTGTTTAAAGAAAAATGACAAAAAAATTTCTAAGTGTTGCACTATATCTATACTATTGACCAAAGTTTGAATTTGGAAAAAAAAATAAAAATAAGGAGTTTTTGCATCAAATTTAAGTCTTATGAAAGCTCAAGAAGCCTAGAACATGATGAAATGCATGAAAAGACTTTGATAGGCCAAAAAGAAGGAGTGTTTGATTGGAGAATGATGGAGAAATGCCATAAAGGAATGCAAACCAAATGTAATCAATCGAGAATGCAAAAGATTTAATTGTGAAAATGTCTAAGGATAAGAAACTTAACTAGCCCAACTAAGAGTTATGTAAGTGGGTCCTCCCCATAGCAAGCTCATGTCCTTTTTGCCCTTGCATATGCTCAAACCAAGGAGTCCATGGACCCCATAGTTTATTAATGGTTATGAAAAGTTAAGGACCTTATTTGGAAGGATTCACCTAAGAATTTCAACATAGCAAACTAAGACATTAAATAAAATATGAAAAACTAGTAGTGAGCTGAATCATGGAAAGCATTGGTGGATGAGAGAGAAGAGTGGGATGGAGTTCTGAATCATAGTCACATGAAGTCCCTTGTGGATTTTGTGGTTAAATGACCCAATAAACTCCATCCTTAGTCCAGATCAAAACCAACCACTTTCAATGACTTTGCATCGACACTTGAAGACCATTCCACCCCCTCAAAATACAAGAATTCTCCCATAGATCAATCACGCTTCCTTATTGAGAAAAAAGAGAAACAGGAAGTGAGAAAGGGCCTTAGTTAGAGGGGACCTTTAGGCATGGGTAACATCTCTTTCTAGTCTCATAACTAATGGTTGTAGCCTATTATCTTGTCTAAGGGGTGTGCTTTGAATTCCCATTATTTTGTTTTGAAGTTTTATGTTTTTATGAATTTTTGGATGGGAACTACACCATGCAAAGACTTATTAACTTTCTATTATTGGTTGATAGTGAAATGGTAAGAAATCCATGAAAAACACTCACATAATTAAGTGAATAGAAAGGTACAAAGAGCATTGAATCCCCTTGAAGTCACACCCTTTTCAATCCTTTTAATCTTTGCCAAGTTTGGAAACTACCAAGATCACAAGTTCATTAAAGTTTTATTAATGAAAGGGATCTCATATTTCCAAAACTAGGAACATCATAGATTGTTGTGGAGGGGTGGATGATATGGACTCACTTCTTGTTCAATGAAAAAGAAACTTTATCTTAGTTATTAATATTAAAATGAAAAATTAGAAATTAGACATTAGCAATCAAAAACATTAAGTATGAACCACCATTAGCAAATAGCTATAGCATCACTATGTCATGTTGGCAATAAAGAAGAGAAAACAAACATAATTTATTAGAAAAAAATAAGAAAAACACATCAAAATAAAGTAAAATATATAAGAAATTCTAAAGTTTTTAAGAAATTTAAAACATACTAATGATGGTGTAAAATAAAAAGCATAAAAATTGATGAGCCACTTATACGATTTGGCATGGATGGTTGTCTCCCCCATGTTTGAGTTGGAAGAAGGAGATTTAAATATTTGAGTAAGGTTTTCCATCCGAAGATGTGTTGCTATCACTAGCTTAGGCTTATGGAAAGGCTTTATTTGTTATGTGTTGATTAGTAATTTCTTATTTGGACTTTTAGGTTTGTAGATCAACATGACCCTGAAAGGAAGGATTTCATAAATGAGATAAGGTCCTTTCCACAATGTTTTGAATTTAATCTTTTGATGAACATGTGTGGGGTTATAAATAAAGACATTGTCCCTAGGTTGAAATTTTACTTTTCTTATTTTGAGGTCATGACATTTTTTTTGAATGCCTTGTGTACTTCATTCTGTGGCAAGGCTACCAATCTATTCTCATCTAGCACATTAAGGTTGATTTATCTTTCTTTCTGTGCTACACTTAGGTCAAGATCAAGGTTACAAGTTGTTGAAAGTGTACTAAGATAGGATTAAATAAGAAGAGTTGGAAATTTTCCATACACCAGCTCATAGGGAGAGTAGCCTATAAGAAGTTTTCATGTTGAGCAGTATGCCCAAAGGGCATTGTTAAGTTTGCTGCTCTAGTCTCTCCTATATTTGCTAATTATTCTTATTAAGATCTTAGTGATCTCCCTATTTGTTAACTCAACTGGACCATTGGCTTGGGGTTGGTAAGGTGTTGTTAATTTATGTTCAAACCCAAAGTGTTGCATGAGCTTTCAAAATGTAGTGCCTATAAAGTAAGTACCATTGTTAGAAATCCGCGCACATGACATCCTAGACCTGTTTACAATATTCTATTGTACAAACTAAGCAGTAGTGAAAGATGTATAGTTGGTGACAATTGTTACTTCTACCCATTTAATATAATAGTTAATAGCAACTATTATGTACACCTTTCCATTCAACATGGGTGTGATGGGATCCATGAAGTCGATGCCCTAAATGTTGAAGAATTCCAATGGCTGAATCTATTATTGAGGATCCTTCATTTAAGTAGCTATTTCACCATTGCATTAATAGTGTTCACAAGAGTGGATGAAGTTTTGGGCATCCCTAAATATTGTTGGCCAATAATACCCTGCCATTAGAATCTTAAAATTCATGCATCTCCCTTCATAATAACTCCCACAATGACCCACATGAGCATCTTGAAGAATGCACAATTATTTAGTATCATAAACATACCAATAAAATAGATCATCAGTGCACACCTTGTAAAGATGTCCATTGATTTCCATGAAGCATTTGGCTTGATGAAGAAACTATTGTTTTTTCCTATGGTCTAGATCTTGTGGAATCTCTTGAGTGAGAAGATAAGTGAGGATTCCATCATACTAATTTGGTTCAGTGGACATCCCCTATTTGATGATCATGGCCACAATCATCATTATGATGACTATCCCTATCCCTACCATGACCCCCATCTTTCAATCCTCCATGATCATTGAATCCATTCTTGCCTGAACCAGGATTGTTTACTATGGATTGTAAATTTCAGTTCAAGCCAACTTCATCAAAACTAAGGGAAGGAGATTTAGTGAAATGAGAACCCCTAGAGAAGGGATCCTCATTGTATTTTTGGCTCAATAGGAATAAGGGATTATTGAACCATTTCCCCTTGATAGCTTCATAGCGCTTCTCCTACTAGCGATCAATTTTATGTTATCTTTAGTGGGATGGTAATCCCTAGAATCATGATCATGCACAACATATTAACATGAAGCCCCTAGATGCCCAACCTTATAAGAATTTGTTGGAGCATCATAAGAACTGATCGATGAGGCAGGAATAGAATGTTGCCCTCCATGTCTTTCCACTACATCTGGTCATCCTAATGTAGGACGAATATGAAATTGAGCACATAATCATTAGGATGAGTATATACCACTTAACATTATTAGGGCACTAGCTAGCTTGATCATTCATTCCTTGGATTGGATGTGTGCTCACATTTTGGTGGAGAATCATCCTTATGAGAAGAAGACATTTTGGATTAAAAGGATATTAACAGGATGCTATTTAAAATTGCTATTAGTGTTAGAATGATTACAACTTTAAGATTCAGTCCAATGATGTTGAATGATTTTTCATTAAGTCCTAGATAGTGCACGAAACTAGCTAATGTCCCTAGCAACGGTGCCAATCGTCAATAGTGGGTATACCTTATGTCTAACCATATGAATCACTAAATTTCATAAATGATCTGGTCAAATTCCAAGAACTTTAGGTTCCTATGTACACTGGCTCTACGAAGTAAAACTAATTATTGTAATCGTTGTCTTTCTATTCACACTTGTGAAGTGCAAGTGTATGGTTAAGTGTAACTAAGGCATATGACTTTTATCATTTTATCTTTTATGAACTAAGTTGCTAAAGAATAAAGAATAAAGTAATTTTAATGTTCTACTAATTATTTGATCTAAGAATTAACTAATTTCTAACTATTCCTAACATAAGCATCCATTCCTAGTTTCCGTACACATCTTGAACATGTATAACACTATTGCATTACCAAGTGTTAAGAACTACTGGGATTACAAGGTGTTAAATGTATGTTCGAAGTGGTTGTACTTATGTGCTTTAATTAATTGATATTTAATTTATATTAATTACTTTAACTAGAATTTATTGAATTAAAATTCATAAATAATAAATGCATTAAGTAAAATATTAAGTTATTCCAAATGTTGCAAGGTTTATGAAGAAAGCTCATCTTTATTGCTAGGCACATTGAAGTGATTAGGTACATCAATGTTTGAACAAAGATTTGTGTAGTTCTAACTCCTACTATGGCCACTTAGAAAAATATTCTAACTATTGGGAATAAAAACTGCAAGAGCTTCACTACAATCTAAAGTATGAATACCATAAATGTGATTGAGTCACGCATTTATATAGGCAACAATAGACACTGCATCAATGCGTATGCATCAAGGTGTTAGACCATGCATAGATGAGATCACGTCAATGGGCTTGTGTCAACTAGATCATGCGATGGGCTCATGTCGATGGGATCCCATCAACATAGGCAAAGAGATGCAATTCATTAGCTATGTTATTGAAAATTTTCCTATTCTCAATAAACAAGTGGTTCATGAGGAAAAGAAACAATAATTTTTAGAAAAGGAAAATAATGATAGTTTTTAGTAGGTAAAAATAAAATTTTTTTACTAATAATGTTAATTTTAAAGATGCTAGTAAACTCTTAATATCTATAGAGAATTCTTCTTTAGAAAAAAATTTTAGTAGAGACCAACAATGAAAATATTGATGCAGATGGATTTGACTTAGTGCATCATAAAAGGAAGAGGCATGCAACTACTACTTTTAATTTAAAAACCCCAAAATTAGCTCATTCTATTTCTACTGTTCCAATTTTTTTTTGTTATACAATGCTTTTTTCACTTATTAGTGACATGGATTGTTAAACATATGCTAAGCTGGAAAAATTAAGAATGGAGGCCTCCTTCCCCACATTTCAATGTTAGTTTTATCATGGAATGTTTATGGCCTATTTGATAGGTCATAAGTAAAGATTGCTAGGGAGTATCTTTTAAACGAACATTTATCTTTAGATTTTTTTGTAAAAGAAATTATGATTTCAACTTATGATATTAGTTTTATTGGTAAATGTATTTTAAAAAATTGCATTGTTTTTTATGCTACTCATGAAGTTAATAAAGGAGGTGTTGTTATTATTGTTAATAAAAATTAGACTTTAAAAGTTTTGAATTCTAGGTTTGACAACCTTGAAATAGTTATTTAGATTATTTATCATAGTGAAAAAGTTTACTTTAGACTTTATAATATTCATGCTCCTAATAATTTAAAAGATCAATTGGAGATTTGAAAATATCTTCTATCTATACCTAAATTTTCTTGGATTATTAGAAGTGATTTTATTAGAGTTGAAAGTAATTTAGATAAACTTGGTGATCTTTCTTCTAATATATCTTCTCAACAAAAGAAATATTGGATTGATTTCAAAGAAAATATTTTGTTTTTAATGTTAGCTATTTATTCTCATTTTATTTGAAAAAAATCATTATACTTGGTATAATTATGAATGAGGAAATGATAGAATTTACTATCGACTTAATAAATTTTACATATCTAATGTTTCCTTTAAGAAGCTTGTGAGAAAAGTAGAAGTGCATAAAGATGCTACTTTGTGAGATTATTTTTCTAATAGCATTTTTCTATTTGATATTAATTATTTTATCCTTTTGAAAGTATGAGCTTTTTCGTATGAATGCTAATATGTTCATAGGACCTAGTGGGAGAAATACTTTCAAAGCTTCATGGAATGCAAACAACTACTTCTAGAGTTAGAAATTATGCTAGCTAATTTGAAAAGTAATTTGGTAAGTGTAAGAGTTAAGTTAAAGAAGATCTTGTAAAATTTGTAAAGTAAATGTAAATTATTTAAGACCAAAATCCCTTTGATTTTAAAACTCAAAAAGCCTTGGCTAAAACTTGTTATGCTAAACAATGTTGGGATATTTTTGAAGGTAAGAGTCCTCTCACTAAAAGTCGCATGGGTTGGCTAAAAATTGAAAAATTAATCTTACAAGGAATTTTTAAAAATTTCTAAAAGAAAAGGGTAAACTATTTAAAGTAAAATCACTATATATAAATGATTCAATCATTAAATATCTTGAGACTATTAGCAATTTTTTAGGGAATCATTTTTTTAAATTTTTCTTTTGAAGGTTTTAGAAAGGAATTCCTCCATGTATCTAGTATGCATATTCTTCATCTTCAAACAAAAGCACATAAAAGTATTCTAATTATAATGAAAGAAATTAAAGAAATGACCTTTAGTTTAGGATATGGTAAAGCTCCAAGATTTAATGGTTTTCCTATTAAAGTTTTTAAGAATCATTAGGACATTGTTGAAGATGATCTCTTTCACGATTTTCAAGAAGCTCTTAAAAAACGTTTTTGTTGGTAAAAATATTAATAAAAGTGTGATTCATATTCTTCCTCAAAATTAAGATTTTCAAAATATTGGTAATTGAAGACCTATTACTCTTCTTAACAATACTTATAAAATTTTAGCTAAATGCATGACTTGTTGAATTTAGAATGTTATTGAAGATATCATCCGATTTGAGCATAATGGTTTTGTTAAAGGTAGACATATCTTAAATAAAGTTATTACAACTTGGGAGGAAATGTAGTGTGCTTTTGATACTAACCAAGACATTGACTTTATTAAGTTAGATTATGCCAAAGCTTATGATAGGATTAAATGGAATTTCATTATTTATTGTCTCTATAAACTAGGATTTGGTGATTATTTTATTTGACTTGTTCATACATTGCTTACTGATGCTAACTCTCAAGTTACTACTAATTTTGGATTAAGTTCCTCCTTTTTCCTTCAATAATTAGTTCATCAAGGTATTCTTCTAGCTTCCCATATTTTTATTATTGATGTGGATTTTCATTTACATAATCTACATTATGATCTACAAAGGAATTTTATTAAGGAAATTTCAATTGATGATCAAGGTACACAATTTCTTAACATGCACTTTGCATATGATTATTTTTTTATGATCAACAATTCTTTGCAATATATCAATACCCTTTTAGCTAGAATTAAGGATTACTTCATGTTATTTGGTTCTCAGATCAATTGACAAAAATTTATTGTTTATTGTAATGGAAATATTGATGAGTGGTTTACTCTCAAGTCTTAAAAATATCTTGAAAAAAGACTCTATCTTCAAAATTTAGAAATATCTTTTTCTTTTGAAGCCTACTATTATTATCTTGTGAAATTAGATGATTGATAAAATAAAAAAAAAGCTTTATAAATGAAAAGAAAAAAGAAGCTTACCCTTGATGGAAAAGTTTTAATTATTAAGAAAATGTTATAATTAACTCATGTTTATTACTCTAGTTGTTGGGGTCATTCTAAAACTTATTATGAGAGAATTGGTCATATTATTCATTGGCTTTTCTAGAGGTTCTTTGGATATTTGCAGTAGGAGAAAGAAAGATGAAGGACTTGGCCTTATTAATTATTATAAATAGGATATTTTTCTTGTAGTAAAATGAATTTCAAAGTCCATTAATGAAGATGATGTTTGGATGCTTCATTTAAGAAACAAACTTATGCAAGAAAAATCTAAGAATAATAACAGTTGGTCTTGTAATAAGTTTCTTCACTATCTTCTTTTTTCTTAGGTCATTTCTATAACACCTCTATTAATAATTTATAAAGTCCTATAAATAACTAATACAAATGTTATGAAACTCCAAGAATCAAGATTTAACCTTGATTTAATAATTTAGAAATTAGTCATAAAATAAATAAAAATTATTAATTAGAAGAGTCAATATAGTAGAGTAATACAAAATAGCAAAATTTCATATTACTAGTATACATAATGGAATAATTTTTAAAAAAAAGAAAAGTAAAGACAAATGTAACCACAAAATTGTAGATGTCAAAAAGTTTTACCAGTTACATCATTAAATAGTACACAAAATAATGATTCCAATGACACATGTTTCAAATTAATAAGACATCTAGAAAGAAATATATTCAAGTTTGAAATTTATCAAATTAAATATTAAAATTAAAATAATAATTGAATAAAATATTAATATATAATAAATAATATTAATTTTTCTTGAACATATAGCATGTGCTGAAATGAAAATGATCTTTGCAATGTTATGGCCCATATGACATAGACAAAAATTTCATATCTATAAGAATTTAACGGTTATCACAAAAATAGCTACATGGCTCAAGTATCTAAAAAGTGTACAAGCTTTCTATTTTGCAAAAAAGAAAAAAATATAAAAAATTTATTTTTCAAGTTTAGAGGATCCACCTTATACAGAATTAACTGATCTTTCATCCCACATTCCTCTTCCAATGTTACCAAGGCTGCTCTAGGCTCTTTACATCAAAATGTTGAGGAGTCAAAACCCCTCAAATAAGAAAGGTTATTTAAACATCTTTAAATAAATTCATATTATAACCCATAGCCAACATTCTTTGTAATTTGGTAAAAAAATAAAGACAAATATAACTACCTTATTTCCCCCAAAATCTTGCATTATGGCCTTGCATTATTAATAGAATTTAAAATACTACAACCCATACATTGTAAATCTCATGCATCCTAGCTTGTGGAAGTTGCAAAATCCATGTATGCTAGCTTGAGGGATTAAAGTTGCTTCAAAAGCTATAAAAATCTAATATTTTAGTTGTATGCTGGGCATTACAGTTCTGTATGCTAGATAGCCTACAAAGACAACATACAAGATTTTGGTTTTAATTGTGTGCACTGGGCATGGAAATTCTATACGCTATGTAGCATATAGAGGTAGCATATGGAGAATGAAAAATAGCTAAAATTGTTAGTACACTACATGGAGGTATTCTAAGTGACACAAAATGTTCTAGAAATCTATCAACAATCATGATAGAATTAATTAGTAGCAAATCAGAAACCCAAGGCCTATTTAAATGAGAATCTATTTTATTATAAGGACTTTTGACATTTTGCATCTATAAAGAACTTGACACTTTTGAGGAATGTAGACATCCAAGAGTCCACAATGATCATCATCATTTTTCCATAGCATAAACCATTGGATCAAATAAGTGAAGTTACTAAGCAAATCCATGTGAATACATTGTAGAATACACCTTATGATTGTATCAAGGCTTAAAGACATTATTACATCTTTTGGATTTCTCTAAAACTGATAATGTGTATCTTCTAAACCTTTTCTTGTAACATTTTATTTCATAGTATTAATATCAAATTTATAGTTCTACCTTTGTTTTATCATTTGTTGCCTATCATCCTGTTATATTCTTCCACACCGTGTTTTAAAATTAAGATGATCATTTGCATTCATTTTTATCACTTGATAATAGACCCTCTAAGTCCTTGATAAATGGTTAGAGGTGCCTCTACTCCCAACCATATGAATCATGAAGTATTTACGCACGATCTAGTCAAATTCTATAGAGTCTATAGTTTTCTAGTGCACTAGCTTTCTAGGAAGTAAACTAGACATTGAGAATGTTCATTGTCTTCCCAACTACACTCGTGAAGCTCAAGGGTATGATTTAAGTGTAATTGAGGTCGATGATTTTTATCATTTTATATTTGATGGTTTTGATGGCTGATATAAACAAGATATAGAATAAAGTAATTTAATGTCTACTTTAATCTAATTAGATAACTATTGTTCAACTAGTCCTAACATAAGTATCTGGTCCCACTTACCATACACATCCTAAACACATATAATGTTGCTAAGTTACCAAGCATTAAGCCCTACTAGGATTACCAAATGTCATAAGCATGCTCAAATGGTCATACTTATGTATTTACTTAATTTCTATTTAGCTTATCTTGACTAATGACTTAACTAGCTTAATTACTGACGAACATTGAATAAATTACTAAAAACATTAAATGCATGAATAGACATTTAAGCTATCTAGAATGCTACAAGGTTTATCAAGAAGCTCATCTTTATCATTGCACACATTGTCATGCTTAGGTACAATAATGCTTGAATAAAGATCCATATACTTAATGACTCTTACTGCAGGCACTCAGGAAAATATTCTAATTTTGTAATATAAACAGGACAAGAGCTTCACTACAACTATGAAAAGATGCCCCAAACCACAGTGGGTTGGCACATATTTATAGGTAGGAATAGGCCCTATGTTGATGAGGCCACATCAATGCATCAAATGATGCATTGCTAGGGCCTAGTTAATGAGGCCCAGTCAACAAGGTCAATTCATGACTCATCATACCCCCATGATTAAATAAAAATTCATCCTCAAGTTCTTTTTACAAAATTGGGAAGGTATGGGATTATTGACTAACACATCGCACAAAAAAACTATCATGACAAAACTAATTTCCTAGGTGTACAGATCAACAAAATTACAAATTTGTGGTGTTCATGATACAAAATTGAACACTAAACAAAAATTGGACAACATGTCCTCTGATGGTATGAAGAAAATTGAAGAGATCACATGGTCCTAGGTGGTGGAGGCTCTTGAGATTCTAACAAACCTTCTCCAACTTCAAGCACATGCAGCAAGTTAGGCTATTGTGGCTGTCCTACTACTACTACAACTTGAGGAAGAAGACAAAAAGCATCCAACAATGCTTTCATCTTCTCCTCCTTACTCTTGGGGTCATGCATAGTCCATGTAGCTTCACCAATGTGGGCTGGAATGGGCACATTCAAAGGATAGGGTATTGCAGGGAATAGCTCCTTAGCATTGATGAAGTATGTAACAAATTGTTTGCACTTGACATTGAATGTCTTGATTGCATTTTGTAGCTCTTGGTAATCATTCATTCTCTTGGTTAGGTTCTCAATAGTTAATTGTTGATTGGTGAATCTTACCTTAATAATTTTGAGCTTAGTGTTTTCCATTGCAAGCTTTTGCTTCGTGTCCTTGTGGTGCTTGAACTCAACCTCATACAATAAGTACAAGTTGGCCACCAATTTTTTAAGTTCTGACTGTGGCTATCTAGCAGTCAACATTGCCAAATTTTCCTATCAAAATTTCATATATTCTATCATTTCTTTCATTTGCAACTCCTTCATGCAGATCTCTACTTTGTTGTAGGAATCTATCTTATCAATGATAGGCTACCACACCTCTTTTCCATGTTGGAGTTTCTAGAGGGTCTCATTTAGTTTTGTTTTAGTCAGTTGAGAATAAATTTCTCATTCATCTCCTTCTACAAGCCAACCTAGTCTTTGCAGTGATTCTTAACTCTTTCAAATTTGAGAGCCTCATTTTTCTAGGTGAAAATTTCAATGGCATATTTCTAGCATAAGGCATGGAATTCCTTCATAGAGAGATTACAATTCTCTATTGGCAATCTTCTTAATTCTATATTCACTTTGGCTAGCTACTCCTGTTGTTGATGGATGAATTCTTGCATCTGTTGTTTTTATGCATCAACATTTCACAGGCGATGGTTTTCTACAGTTAATGTTTCATTTTCTTAGTGTGTTTAAACCTAGGTCTTTTGAATTGAATAGGTCTTTATTTTAGCTATGGACTAGTTAAAGATCACTATCACCATTTTCTCAACTTGTTTTAATCACTCCTAAATTTATTGCCAATCTTTGTATCTTGTTATTATAGGGTTGAGAAGTGTGGGATCAGGAAAATAGGCATACAATTTAGCAACCTTCATAGCCAAGTGTTGGTTTTGTGCTTGAGTCATTTCAACTTTTCCTTTAAGGATGATACATTTTCACTTTACTTCGAGTAGCTTTGACTGGGTTGTAGTAATGTTATCTGAAAAATCAAAGATGTTTGAAATCGATTGCTCAACCCCCACCAGTTAGTCCAACAACTTTTCATGCTGGGTTACACTTAACCTTCCATTGAAAATTCTTGTGGACATTTGCACATCTCTAACTGTAGAAATGTCTAGTATAGATGTCGTAGGTGCATTTAATGCCTCAATGATTCTATTAGCAACCACTTTTTGAACTGTCTCTTACCCTTGGTGCTGCATCCCTAGTACAATTTCTCCCTCACACTTTTCCTAGAGATTTTTGGGAATAAATGATGTTGAGAAAGAGACACCATTACCTCTTGGGAACTACAATTTGACCTTGCAAGTAGTTACATTCATTGAGCTGAAAATACTGGTCCACCTCCTTCCATCTGATTAATTGTTCAATCCACTTCGTTGAGGTGAATCATAGTAGGTTGGTACATAGATGAAGCCTCACCACTCATTCCTACTTATTGCTCCTATTGTTGCAAGAGTTGCTCCAAGATTTTACGCAAGAATTCAATGGTAGCACGAGCTTCTGGCATTGTTTCCTTAGTAGGTGGTGAAGGTGGAAATTGCTACTCCTCTTCTTAAGACATGGTAGGTGTCTTGTCCTTCAAATTTGAAACCAAGAAGTAATGGTCATATGCCTGATTATGTCATTTGCATAGTGGACTATGCCTCCCCTTTTGCAAAGGTTTTTGATAAGACATGGAAAGGGTAGGATTTTCCTTCTATGTTCATTCTCTTTAAAATGCTTTTCTATATTTAGATAAATTAAGTATGGAAGGTCTGTCAGAAATTTTCCACTTAGAGTGGCACATGCCCAAGTGGAGTAGTTGGTCACCTTACTAGGCCTCACAATTAGATTGAGGTGATAGGCTGTTATCTTGAAGTATATGTGATTTGCCTGTGTGAGTGTGCTAAACTCTTGCGGTCAATCCTGTAACATTGTTGGGTCCACTCTTGATCAGTAGTGAGGTACCTCAACATCCAATCATATGAATCACAAAGCATTCATGCATGATTCGGTCAAATTTTATGGACTTTATAGTTTCTAGTACAGTAGTCTTCTAGGAAGTGAACCTTGCCCTAAGGTCATTCATTGTCTTCCTAATTACACTTGTGAAGCAAAATGGTATGGCTAAGAGTAATCAAGGAATATCATTTTTATCATTTTATGTTTTTGGGTGCTTGAATAGAGTAGAGATACAGTAATTTAATGACTAATCCAAATTAACTAACTAATTAATCTCTAACTAATCTTAACATAAGCATCCATTCCCACTTTCTGTACATGTCCTAAACCCATGTATCCACTATTGGGTTTCCAAGCACTAGGGTACTGGGCAGACCAACCACTAACATTGTTGGGATTACTAAGAAAATACATGTTATGCTCAAAGCAGTCATACTTATGTATTTAATCTATCTAGATTATCTCGCTTAATTATCTTAATTACTAGAAAATATTTAATAACTGATTGAAAACATTGAATACATAAATAAAATATTTAATTTATCCAAAATGCTACAAGGTTTAATAGAAAGCTCATATTTATTGCTGCACATACTACTGTGCTAAGGTATAACAATGCTTGAATAAAGATTTGTACACTCAATGACTCCTACTGTAGGCACTTAGGAAAGTATGCTAACTCTCAAATGGAAAAACTATAAGAGCTCTACTACTACTATGATAAGACATGTCATAAATTCAGTTGATGAGCTTGTATGTATAGGTAAAAGTAGATCTTGTGTTGATGGGGCCAAGTCAATGCATGAAATGATGCATTGATGGGGCCTCATCGATTGGGCCTAGTCAATGGGGCCAAGTCGACAAGGCCTAGTCGATGCAACCAACTGCAACTCATCATACCCCCATGACTGAATTGAAACTTGTCCTCGAGTTATTTTACAAAATTAGAAAGGTATGGGATTATTGATTGACTCTTAACAAAACAAAATAGATTAACTTGAGGAAAACTAAGTGCTTGAGTGTACAAATCAACACATTACAAAAATTATAGTGTTCATGATAAAAAATTAAATACCATGACTCTTCAAACTTGGCAGCATGCCCTCTAATGGCATGAAGTTAGTGGAGAATGTTAGATAGTCCCAAGAGGTAGTGGCTCCAAAGGTTCTGAGGGACCTTCACTAGCTTTAGGCATGTGCGGTGGCTGAGGTAGTTATGGCTATCCTACTATAGCTGCAACTTATGATGGTAGATGAAAAGCATCCAATAATGCTATCATTTTCTCTTCCTTACTTCAAGGATCATTCATAGTCTAGGTGGAATCTTTGATGTGGGCTAGAATGGGGACATTCTATGGAGAGGGCATTATGAGAAACATCTCCTTCACATTGATAAACTAGGTAGCAAATTGTTTATTCTTGATGTTGAATGCTTTGACTACATCTTTTAGCTCCTGGTAATCATTCATAATCTTGGCCAGGTTCTCGGCAATAGATCTTTAGTTTATGAGTTATGCATGGAGAAATTTGAGTTCAATGTTTGCTATCTCAACCCTCTACTTGGTGTCTTTATGGTGCTTAAACTCAGACTTGTATAGCAAGTACGAGTTAGCCACTTTTTTTCCTAATTCTGACCATAGTCATCTAGTAGTTAACATTACTAGGTTTGCATAGCAGAGGTTGGCCAACTCCATGTATTCCATTATGTTTTCTATTTGCAACTCCTTCAGGTAGATCTCTGCTCTACTGTAGGCATCAATCCCATCAGTGATGAGCTACCACATCTCTCTTCCATGTTGAAATTGCTGGAGGGTCTCATTGACTTTTTCCTTAGCCATTTGGATGTGTTTTTCATTTACTTCCTTCTACAAGACAACCTACTTTCTATAGTAATATTTAACTCTTTCAAACTTTAAAGCTTCATTTTTCTAGGTAGTAATCTCAATGGTAGAATTCTGGCATAAGGCACATACTTCCTCCATTGATAGATTTCAATTCTCTGTAGCCAATCTCCTTAACTAAGTGTTCACCTAGCTAGCTACTCTTGCTATTGATGAATGAATTCTTGCATTTTTTCTTTTTGAGCATCAACATTGTGTAGGAAATAATTTTCTATGATTAGTGCTTTGTTCTCCTAGTGCATTTGAAGCAAGTCCTTCTAAATTGAATATGGCTTTGCTTCTGCTATGGACTAGTTGAAGATGACCATCATCGCTTCCTCCTTAGCCTTCTTGATTATCCTTGAAGCTATTGAAAAGATTCATCTCTGGCTATTATTGGACTAAACAGTGTGGGATTAGCCAATCAGGCACACAATTTAGTAATCTTTGTAGCCAAGCATTGCTTTTGTCCTTGAGCTAATTCAAGTTGCCCCTAAAAAATGATGGACTTGCCCCTTGCTTCTAACAACTCTAACTGGGTTACAGTGATGTTATCCATAAGATCAAAGATATTTGAAATTGACTGCCTAGTCCCTACCAGCCAATCCAATAATTCTTTATGCTAAGCTACATTTAATCTCTTGCTGACTATGCCTACAGAAATCTACACATCTTGAAGTGTAGCTACATCTAGTACAGACATTGTAGGTGCATTAAGTGCTTTAGAAACTCAGTCAGTGACTACTTCAGAAGTCATTTCCTATTCCTAGTGCTACATCACCAATATACTTACCACTTTGCCCTCCTCCAAGCACACTGAAAAGGAAGCAGAATTTTGAAATTTTTTTTGGAATAGATGGTGTTGTGATAAGGACACCGTCGCCTCTCAGGCACTAGGATTCAATCATATGGACATCTGTGTTCATTAGGTAGAGAATATTCGTCCACCTCTCTCTATCTAACTAATTATTTAAGCCATCTCATTAAGGTGACTCATTACTACTCAATATGCAAATGGATCACCACCACTTGTTTGTGTACACTATTCCTGCTCATGCAGGAGCTACTCTTGGATTTCGTGCAAGTGCTTAATACCTATGTGAGCCTCTGGCATTATTTCTTGAGTGGGTGGAAAAGGTGGTGGTTGCTACTCCTCTTCTTTGGTACTAGTAGGTATCTTGTCTTTCATCATATCAGACCATGAAGCCACAGGAACATCTTGAATTGTATCATTGGCATAGTGGATGATCCTTGCCCCTTTACAAAGTTTCCTTATGAGGCATGGAAAGGACAATGATTTTTCTTCCACGTTCATTTTCCTTGAAATTTTTCCCGATCTCTAAGTAGATTAGTTATGGAAGGTTTGCTAGAAATCTCCTGCTTAGAGTAGTGCATGCTCTGGAAGAAAAAGCGGTTACCTTATTAGGCCTCACTATTGGATTGAGGTGATAGGCTGTGATTTTGAAATAAATGCATTTCATCAATGTAAGCACGTCAAAATCCTTGTGGTTGACCTTGCAACACCACTAGGTTCACTTCTTCTTGGCTTCAGGGTAAGCCTATGTTGACAACTCTATTAATTATGTTCCTGTGTTAGGCAACCCGAGTGCCTATGTAGTTGCTTTAGTTGAATAGGACACTTGGTTGTCATTGATCTTAATGATAGAGCCTGGCCTTCTATTATTCCAGAATAGGTATGTCTCTCCCATGTACCACTCCACACTAGAAGTGATAATTTTCCGCATGGGAGAGGTTTTCAATTATGTCTTAACCTCTATTGGGGAATGCTCCAAAAATGGCCCAAAATTTAGTTCTTAGAGAGATGAGCATTGGATGTTGTAAGGTCGAATGGTGTTAAGGCAGGCTTGTGTTAATGTGACTTCTACTTCTAGAATATGCCAAATAGATTCCACTTTGGACTACTCTCAAAGAGATCTTGTTGCATGAGTTGCGACTAGTTCTTCTTGGGCCTATTCCTGGCCCCTTCCTATTCTTAGTTGTTTTCCCCTTGGTTGAGACAATTCTACTTCCTAGGGATGCTTTCCCTTTGGTTCCATCTATGATCACAACACATCCACAAATTAGTAGATATAATGTATATCTTAAAATTTTTGGATACCTTTTTCCTTTAGTTTGGTTATACTTTGACTAATGTTAGAGCATGGTAGATTGAATGTTTTTTTAATTAATTAATTAGTTATTTACTATTACCAAATCTTTTTGGAAAGGTTTAATTCTTCTATATTTGATGTTTGATAGTTTATTTTCTGGTTAAACCTTTGTGGGAGTTAGAGAAAATACAAAAAAATTTCTATCAAAAATGGCACATTTGTGATCTTTGTGACTGAGAGCTTACCTCCAATAGCTGAATGATCAAAGAACAGAGTGATTTGGGAAAATGGTTGAAAGGTCATGAACTTGGAAAGTTTTTGGGCTCTAAAAAATGGCAAAAAATCCCCTTGTGTTATGAAGGGAATTAAAAAAATGGTAAAGTGTTTGGCAGTGTTTATAGTAATTTTCTCATGCATGAATGAGGCCTAGTCGATGAGGTCAGCTACGTTGACTAGGCCTAGTTGATGTAGTTATTGACCATTGTTGAATTTATTTGACTTTTCCAAAAATTTGAAAATACCAAGAGTTTTTGAGTGAAATTAGTGTCAAATGGAAGCCCAAAAATCCAAAATTAGAATGAAAATAGTAGAAGATGGAATTGGAGCTCAGAAAAATGAGAAATTGGAGAAAATAATGTAGAGAATGAATGTTATAAGATTGTACGAGAGCACAAAGTGGGATGCACAATGAGGTGCATGAAAGGTATGATTGCAACAATTTCAAGGATAAGGGACTTAACATTCCAACCAAAAGCTATGCAAGTAGGTCCTCCCCATAGTAGGCACATGCCTATTTTGCCCTTGCATAATTCAATTGAGGAGCTTGTGGACTCCACATGTGACTAATGGTAAGGAAGGTTAAGAACCCACTTGGAAGGATCTACTCAAGTATTCATGTACATCTAACCAAATCAAAGGATCAAAAACATGGAAACCAGCAATGAGGTGAATTATGAACAACAGTGATGGATGACAAAAAAGGTGGAATGGATTCCCAAGTTGAGGTCATAAGAAGTCCCTTGTGGATTACATGTTTAAAATGATTGAAGAAGATCCATCCTTAGTTCAGACAAAAAAAAAATCACTTTTAATGACTGTGCATCATCACTTCAAGACTAATCCACCCCCTCAAGATACAAGGGTGTTCCCACAAAACAACCACAATTCCAAAAAGAGGAGAAAAGAGAGATAGGAAGTGAGAGAGGGCCTTAGTTAGAGGGGACCTTTAGGCATGGGTAACATGTCTTTCTAGTTCCATAACTAGTGCTTGTAGCTTGTTTATTTGTCTAAGGTATGTGCCTTGGTTTCCCATAATATTTTTTTTTTGGAATTTGAATTTTTAGATGGGAACCATACCATCTAAATACTTTATTTGACTTCCTAAAGTGGTTGAAATGGAACAATAAGAAGTTCATGGAAAACACCCAAGCACTCAAGTAAAAAGAAGAGTACAAAGAGTATTGAGTCCCCTTGAAGTCACACCTTATTCAAACCTTTGAATCTTTCCCAATTCTAGAAACTACCAAGGTCACCAGTTGATTAAAATTTTACTTAATGGAAGGGACCTTAAACTTCCAAAATAAGGAAAACCATAGATTTGGTGGAATGGGTGGATGTCGTGAACTCATTTCTTGTAACCATGAAAAAGAAACTAGGACTAAGTCAATAGGACAAAAATTCAAAAATAGAGACCAGACATCAGTAAACAAACATTAAACACAAACCACCATTAGTAGAAACCATGGAAACCTATGTCTTGGCAATAAATCATGTTTTATTAGCAAATATTGAAAATGACACTCAAAAAAAGTAAAATATACAAGAAAGCGTAAAATATTTAAGAAGAATTCACACATAATAATGATGGTGTAAAACAAATAAAGGTGTAAAAATAGGAAAAATTTGAAAATAAAAAAGTGTAAAATTAAATAATTTTCAAAATAAAAATTGTGGAAAACAAAAAGTAGAAAAATTGAGGAGGCATATGGATAATTAGCATGAATGGCCATCTCCCCCACGAATGAGTTGGAAGGAGAAGATATGAAAAATTGAACATGGTTGCCTATATATTGAGGTATTTGTTGCACTAGCTTACTTGGGCTCATAAAAAAGCTTTACTTATTGGATGTTGACTAGTTTCCTTTTATTAGGGCTCTAAGGTTTTTATATGGTCATGGCCCCAAGAGGAAAGGTTTTAGTAAATATGTAAGGTTCCTCCCACAACGTTGGAACTTTTGTCTTCTAAGGTGTGTGTGTGGGGTTCTAGTAGAAAACCTTGTCAACTGGTTGGAATTTTACTTTCCTTATCCTTAGGTCATGTGTTGTTTTGTTGTATGTCTTGTGCACTTCATTCAAAAATAGGACCACTAGTCAATTTTTATCTAGCATGTTTAGGTTGAGCAATCATTATTTTTGTTCTAGGCTTAAGTTAAAGTCTAAGTCATAGGCTATTGAAAGTGTACAAAGCTCAAATTGGATTGGAAGTGTTGGGAGTTTCCTGTACACTAGCTCATAGGGAAAGTAGCTAATAGGAAGTTTCCATGTTAAGTAGTAGGCCCATAGGGCATCATTGAGTTTTGTGCTCCAAGATTTCCTATATTTGCTTACAGTTCTTGTTAAGATTTTAGTAATCTCCTTGTTGGTGACTTCTGCTTGACCTTTGGCTTGGGGTGGTAAGGTGTTGTTAATTGATGGTCAACCCCCAAGTGTTGCATTAACTTACGAAAGGTGGCACCTGTGAAATGGGTTCCATTGTCAGAAATTAGTGCATGTGGCATACCAAACTTGTTTACAACATTTTGTTGTATGAATCTGGTAGCAGTAGATGGTGTACAATTGACGATGGCTGCTACCTCTACCCATTTGGTGTAGTAGTTGACTGCTACTATAATATATGCTTTTTTGTTGAACATGGGTGTGATGGGACCCATGAATTTTATGCCCCAAATATCAAAGGGCTTCAGTGGCTAAATCCACTATTGAGGATCCTCCATTCGTGCAGTCATCCCACCATCTTGTTGGCAATGTTCATAAGATTAGACAAATTGGTGGGTGTCACTGAAGATTATAGGCTAGTAATATCTTGCCATCAGAATTTTTATGGTCATTCACCTCCCTGCAAAGTGGCCTTTCCAAGGGCCTTCGTGAGCATCTTGGAGAATGTGTAATTGATTTGCATTAGGCACACACTAGCGAACTAGGCCATTTTTGCGCACCTTGTAATGATGTTTGTTGGTTTCCATGAAGTATTTAGCTTGATGAGAAAACTATTATTTCTTTCTAAAGCCAAGAGCTTGTGGCATCTCTTGAGTGAGAAGATAAGTGAGGATGCCATCATATCATTTTGGTTTTGCAAGCATTTGTTCATTGATTACAATAGTAAAGAAAAGTTCATCTAGGAATTGATCAAAGATTGGACTAACCTCTTCTTTGTTATTCCATCTCAATCGAGAGAGGTGGTCAGTGACCACATTTTTAGTCCTCTTCCAATCTACCATTGTGAAATTGAATTCATGTAATATCACAAGCCATTGTATGATATGAGGGCTCACCATTGGCTTGTTCATGAGGAAGCAAATGTCACTGTGGTCTATGTGCATAAACACCTTGTAGCTAAGCACATAGTGCTTGAACTTCTCAAGAGAAAACACCACAACCATCAGTTCTTTTTCACTTTTAGTGTAATTTAGTTATGCACCCACAGTGCTTTAGCTCATGTAATGGATGTACTATGAACATTTTTTTATCATCCAGCTATGTAAGCACCACTCCCAAAGCATAATTAGATGCATAGGTCATTATGTGAAATGGTTTGGATTAGTTTGGTCCCCATAGAATTGGAGTTTCTATGAGTTTTTCCTTCAAATATTGGAATACATGTTTGCACTCCTTGGTCCAGATGAATAGAGAATATTTCTTTGTAAGCTTGACCAATAGCTTTGCAATCTTAGAGAAATTCTCTATGAATCGTCGATAGTAGCTACCATGCCCAAGGAATGATCTAACATCTTTGACTATCTCTGGTTGTCATGTAATTCCTTGGATGATCCTTATCTTTTTCTGGGTCTACCTCAATCCCTTGTGAAATTTGGTGCCCTAACATAATGCCTTCTTGGACTATAAGGTGACTTTTTTGCTAGTTGAGCCATAGATTTGTTTCCACACATCTTTTTAGTACTTGCTCTAGATGGTTAAAGGCTTGCTCAAACATAGCTCCATAGGTGAAGTCATCCATGAAGACTTCCACATCACTACTGATCTGCTGTTGGAAGATACTAAGGACTAGGCATTGAAATGTTTTAGGGGCATTACATAGATCAAATGGCATCTTATACTATGCAAACGTTCCCTAGGGACTCATGAATGTTGTCTTGGACTAATCTTTTGGTGTAATTTGGATTTGGTTATAGGCACTATAACCATCCAAGAAGCTATAATAGCAATGTCCCGATATGATTTCCAACACTTGATCCACAAATGATAATGGAAAATGATCTTTAAATGTTACCATATTCAACAGCTTGAAGTCAATGCAAACCTACCACTTGCCATCGTTTTTGGAATAATTACAACCAGGCCAACCCATTCACTATCCACGATAGGATAGATGAACCTTGCCTTGAGGAGTTGTTCTATTTTCTCCTTAATGATCTACTTTAAGTTGGGGTTAAGCTACCTTTAAGATTGCCTTCTTAGCTTCATTGTTGGGTTGGTGTAAATGCAATGTTGGCATATCCTTGGATCGATTCCTATCAGCTCAAGATATGACCAAGCAAAGACTATTCACCATTTGTTAACCACCTATAATAGCTTTTCCTTTTGTTTAGAAGCAAGTTTAGCATTGACTATGACTAGTTTAACATTATTTAAAAATGCATATTCCATGTTGGCTAGTAGAGTTTTCATCTCTAGGGGCTTCTATTGAAAGCTATTAAGGATTTCCAACTCTCCACAATAGGTTTCATTATCTTCATTATCAGAGAGTTGCTAATGAACTTGCTTAAGTTCATCCATGCTTTTAACATAAGCACATGTTGGGCTCTTAGTTGATTCCATGCATAATGTGCTACTATCTAAGTCAGCTATCAACCATTGGGTGCCCACCTGTCTTATGTTTTTTGCATATAGACACCTTTGAATATATGTTTCTTGTGCACACAGATTGCATGCTTTTAGGTATGTAATTTTGATGGACCAAATATTTTGCATGAAATTGCACCCATTATTGCTGTACACAATGCATGGAATATGCTTCCTCTCTAACTTTTCAAATTCATTTTCCTTGGATATTTCCAAGGAGAGGTTCCTTATGCCCATACGTGCATTGATCGTGCTTAACCAAGTCCTTCCCATAATAATGGGAAAGTTACCTTTACAATTTTCAACCCTGATCACCAAAAAATTAGTAGGATAGGACCATCCACTTACTGTGGTCACAATGTCCTTCACTAATCCCAAAGGAACAATGATTGATTGATCTGCTAATTCTATATGGATGTTTCTCTTCTTGAGAGGTGGTAGGTTCCATGCCTTGTACTTGTTATGAGATATGAGATTGACATCAGGACCAGAATCAAGAAGAGCCTTGCATGGCTCATGTTTGGTGATTTGTAGGTAAATGAGTGGACTTCCTGGGTTAGATCTTTTTGTAAGAAGGTTTCCAGCCTTGATCCAATTGGAAAAAACATGAGTTAGCATCATAGTGCAAATATGAGATGGTGTTTGATTTGAAGGGTACTTGAAGGTATTTGATGTAGAAGATAAGGGTATTAGAGATGCAAGACAATAAACTATACTAGGTTGTGAGGGTTGGAGGATACTATTGGATCAAAAGAAGGGTTTTTCCTAGATAGATTAGTTGAACCACTTAGTTGGAAAGCCAGTTGTCAATGTATAGCCCTCGTAGCATTTAGTTGCTATGGCTATAGAGGAATCTCACCTTCCATGGATGGAGTAGGAGGTAATTAGGTTGAGGGTAGAGGGATGTGTGCAAATAGATAAGATGGATGGTATGGATATGGCTTCTCCCCTTGAGTAGATGATGAAAGTGTTTGATGATACTTTGGAGGATAATAATGATGGTAAAATAAGGTGTGGCTTGCAAAACTTATTAGAGAGATGGGTTGTTAAACATAGTACTCATATAGATCTGGTTGCCTGTAAGGATACTGCTACCTTGACGAAAACATTCCCCACGATTATGGTTGTTGCCACTATTAATTGTTCATATGGTTGTGGTGGATCTCCACCTGGGTTGTAATCTTATTTTTTTTGGTGGAACTACCTTAGATTGCCTTGAGGATAAGGCAATTGTCTAGGTGCTTACCTACATGCTAGTCAAGGATTTAATGTGTACACCCTAAACTCTTGTAAGTGTGACACCATTGAGCAACACCCCTTTGGATGTTCATATTAATAGATGTTACAACTAGCATCATCTTTAGAGTATATCTCCACAACTTCCTCAATGGTAGTAGCTTTGGCCTTACCTCTTTAGGAGGCACATTCAACTTCTTTTTGTCTCCTGTGTTCATGATCACTATTTTGTTCTTTGGATGCTTCAACAATCTTCATAGTAGTTTGAAACTTTTCATCGAGAGAGTTCCATAATTTATGAACCTTTGCCAAAATATTAGATACATATTTTTGAATGGGTAAGGTTTCCTTATTCACCACTTCATCAATTAGTGACTCCTCCTTGTCACAAAATTAAACCTCCTCTTTCCTAATGGAAGGGTCCCTATTATACTTTTTCACACTTTCCCTTTTTCGTAGCTCACCTTCTTCTTTTGCTACCTACACAATTAGCCTTTGGATTTGATGAGCTCTTAATATAGATAGTCTCCCTTAATTATAAACCCCGATAGTTCTTCTAGTTTTAGCTCTAAGACCATCTATGATGTGGCAAAGTTACTCTCTCTAAGAATATCCATAGCTAGGGCATCAATTTAAGAAAGAATAATATTTGTCAATGGCAGCATCCAAGGGTTCATGTATTCCTTGTTTCCAGCCTTGGGTTTACCTTATTAGGTTGGACACTCTAGAGTATGTTTGATATTTATCATTAAATAGTTCTAATATGGTACTCCATCAACGAATGGATTCTAGTTCCAAGGACTAATACTAGCTTTCAGCTTTCTTGATGAGTGTCCAAGGGAAGAGTTTGAGTTTCTACCAATCATTTTCAATGTTCTGTAAGGCATAGGAATCATGGAAAGCTTATAGATGTGTTTATGGATTAGAGTTGTATCCCCCCTTGGATCTTGGAATATTATTCATGTCTAAGCACTTGATCCTACTATCTTTCACATGCCTAGTTGGATCTTTACTACCTCTGCAATGTTGAACATGCTTCAAGTTGCCAACAAAGGTTCATCATCATCATTACATTGATAATTCTGATGATGGTTGTTAACACCTCTATGTTCTTGATGGCCTTGATAGTCATTGTTGTCTTATTGATCATCTTTATCATGATTATTTCAATGGTAGCTTCTATGTGAACTGGCTAATGAAGAGGAATGTTCAAAATTAGATGAAGGTGGACTACCACCACCATCATGGTGTCTACCACTGTTTTTTCACTCATTATGACCTCCATCCTTAGATCCATTACCATTGTGATGTTTACCTGAATCCCTACCATGATTGTTGCTTTTTCCTAAACTTGGCTTATGAATAGTGGATTTCAGATTCAGGGACACACTTGCATTATTAATAATAAGGGGTGGAGAATCTTCATTTTGAGAACCTTCAAAGGGAGGATCCTCATTATCGTCTTGATCTAGTAGGAATAAGGGATTAGTGAAATGTTTTCCCTTCATAGCCTCATGGTGCTTCTCCTAATGTCAATCTTGCTTGCATTGTGTTTTGGTGGGACAGTAGTCCCGAGTGTCATTCCTCATGAGGATCTAGAATGTCCAACTTCTTAAGAGTTTGAAATAGCATCCATGGCATAGATTGATCAAGAGGCAAGATGATGTTTCCCTCCATATCATGCCATCATAGCTATTCATCCTGATGTAGGATGAAGGTGAAGTCTGGTACATACTCATCTGGATGAGTATATCCCACTGTGCACTCCTGTGGGACTGATGGTTTGACATCTTCACATCTATGAGAAGAAGAAGACATTTTGCAAAATAAATAAAATTATTAATGTGCTTAGTATTTATATGTCATGTATCCAATGATATAAATAATATACACTAATCGTAGATAGTGCACATTTCAACAAACAAAGTCCCCAACAATGATACCAATGATGAGTGGTGAGGTACCCTACACCCAACCATACATATCACAAAGAATTCATGCATGATCTAATTGAATTCCATGGACTTTACAATTTCTAGTACACCAGTCTTCTATGAAGTGAACCTTGCCCTAAGGTCATTCATTATCTTCTTGATTACACTTGTGAAGCATAATGGTATGGTTAAGAGTAATTAAGGCATATCATTTTTATCATTTTATGTTTTATGTTTTTGGGTGCTTAAAGAGAGAGAGAGATAGAATAATTTAATGGCTAATCTAAATTAACTAAGTAACTAGTCTCTAACTAATCCTAACATAAGCATCTATTCCCACTTTCCATAGACGTCCTATACCCACATATCCACTGCTAGGTTACCAAGTGAATACATCTTACACTTAAAGCAGTTGTACTTATGTATTTAATCTATCTAGCTTATCTCAATTAATTATCTTAATTAGCTTAATTACTAGAAAATATTGAATAACTAATTGAAAAAAAATGCATAAATGAAATATTTAATCTATCCAAAATGATGCAAGGTTTATCAAAAAACTTGTCTTTATTGCCGCACACACTATTGTGCTCAGGTACAACAATGCTTGAATAAAGATCTATATACTTAGTTACTCTTATTTCAGGCACTTAGGAAAATATTCTAACTCTCAAATGGAAAAACTACAAGAGCTCTACTACTACTATGACAAGACATGCCATAAATGTGACTGATGAGTTTGTATTTATAGGCAAAAGTAGACCCTGCATTGATGAGGCCAAGTCAATGCATGAAATGATGCATTGATGAGGCCAAGTCAATGTATGAAATGATGCATCGATGGGGCCTTGTCAATAGGGCCTAGTTGATGGACCCAAGTCAATGTAGGCAACCACAATTCACTAAATCCTTTTTCACCAATGGATTAGCTTGCGTAGAAAGTTTTGCTAGTTGTGTCCCAGAATCAAGCAACATAAGAGCCTATGTGATAGCTTCAACCGAGTAGGACACCTAAATGTCCTTGATTTTCATAGTGGAACCTACTTTTCTATTATTCCAAAAGAGGTACATCTCTCCCATGTACCACTCCCCACTAGAAATGATGATTGGCCACATAGGAGAGGTTTGTAATTGTGTCTTTACCATTGCTAGAGCATTCTCTAGGAATGACCCAAAGTTCAATTTTTGAAGAACTGAGCATTGGACATCACAGTGCCTAATTGTGTTGAGGTAGGCTTGTGTTAGTATGACCTCAAGTCTTGGTATGGGCCTTGGTGCCTCTCCTCACTATGATTGTTCTATTGTAGCCTCTTCCTTGGGCATTTTTTGAACTAATTGCACTTCATAATCTTCTCAAAGAGGTCCCACTACATGGGTTTCCTTTATCTATTCTTGGGCTTATTCCTGTTGGCTCCTTCTAGCTCTAGGTTGTTTCTTCCTTTGTTGAGATGGTACTCCCTCTTGCGGTCATTTCAATCTTCTTGTCATTGGTAATCCCAACATGACCACAAGTTAGCAATTATTGTGTAACATGAAATAATTAGGATATCTTATCTTGGTAGGAAGGTTGCACGTAGCTAAGTTATGATTATGGTTGATTTGATCAATTTTATTCATTAATTTATTTGTATTTTAATGTTAATAAGTGATTATAGTCATATTGAAGGTTGTTGAAAGGGTTAAACTCTCAAAGATTGATGATTTAATATCATTGTATTCATTAAACCAAAATTTTTGTTTAGAAACCTTAAGGTGTGTAGCCCCCACAAATAAGAGCTTACCATCAGTAGCTTCAAGATCAATAAATAGAGTGATTTGGACAAACGATTGGAAAGTTATGGAATCTAGAAGGTTTTGGGCTCTAAAGAAATGACAAAAAATCCTCTCTTATTGTAAAGAAAATGATAAAAATTTCAAATTATTCAGTAGTATTTATAGATTTTTTGTGTTATGTGGATGGGGTTGGTTGTGTCGACTAGGCCTAGCTAACGTAGCTATTGATCATTATTAACTTTGGGAAACTTTGAAAATATGAGTTTTTGAGTGAAATGGAGGTAAGATGAAAGCCTAAAAAGTCACGATCATGATGAAAATAGTAGAAGAGGATGTTGGAGTTTAGAAAATTGAGAAAATGATTGGAGAATGAAGTTTTATGAAATTTTAAGGAGCACAAAGTTGGATGCACAATGGGGCACATGAAAGATATGATTCTAGCAATGTCTAAGGTAAAGAACTTAATTACCCAAACCAAGAGATATGTAAGTGAGTCCTCCCCATGTAGGCGCATGCCCTTGTTACCCTTGCATAACCTCAACTAAGGAGTTCATAGGCCCCATAGTTGATTAATGGTTATGAAAAGTTAAGGACCAACCTAAAAGAATCTATCCAAGAATTCTAAGATGTCAAAATAAGACATCAAGCACAACATGGAAACTAGTAGTGAGGTGAGCAATGGATAGCATAATTGGATGAATAAGAGGGTAGAATGAAGTCCAAAATCATGGACAAATGAAGTTCCTTGTGGAAATGACCTACTAAAGTTTAACCTTAGTCCAGACCAAAACCAACCACTATCAATAACTTTGCATCACCACTCTAAGACCACTTCACTCCTCTAAACATAAGCATGCACCATAGATTAAACACCATTCCTTATTTAGGAGGAAGTAGGAAGTGAAAATGGGCCTTAGTTAGAGGGGACCTTTAGGCATGCGTAACATATCTTTCTAGTCCCATAACCAGTGCTTGTAGCCTATTACTTTGTCCTTGAATTCCCATCTTATTAAAAATTTTTTGTTTTTTTATTTTTGGATGGAAACCACACCATACAAAGACTTTATTTAACTTCTTGTTATTGGATAATGAGGAACAGTAAGAAATCCATGAAAACACACAAGTACACAAGAAATTAATAAAGAGTATTGAATCCCCTTGAAGTCACACCCTTTTCAAACCTTTGAATCCTTTCCAAGTTTGGAGACTACCAAAGTCATAAGTTTGTTTAGATTTTTATTAATGAAAAGGAACTTCATATTCCTGAAACAAGGAAAACCATAGAGTTGGTTGATGGATGGATGATGTGGACTCACTGCTTGTTCCATGAAAAATAAACCATGTCTTAGTCATCAAACATCAAAATTTAAAAAAAGAAACCAAACATTAGCAATCAAAGCATTAATCGCAAATCACCATTAGTAAACAACAACCTTGACAATGTGTCCTACGATAATAAAGTAATTTTATTAGCAAAAATAAAGTAAAATATAATATATAAGAAAGTATAAAATATTCAAGAAAGATAAAACATACTAATGATGTTATAAAATGGAAAATCAAGAGTGAAAAACCAAAAGCGAATAAAAATCAACAAAGTGTAAAAAAAAAAAAAGTGAAAAACTAAGGAGCCATGTGCATGGTTAGCATAGATGGCCATCTCTTCCACAACTGTGTTGAAAGGAGGAGATGTGGAATATAACGCATGGTTGTTCATCTGATGAAATATTAGTTGTACTGGCTTGCTTTGGCTCAAGGAAAGTGTTGGCAACCATTTGGGACACGACCACCAACGAGTGTCCTCAAACAGGATTTAGGTGCTTGCTAGTCTTTGCCAACACCAAGGCCTAGATACCTCCAAATAGACTTAGTAGTTAATGTGAGTATGTGTGTGTGATGTTGTGGTGTGCGGTTGTGAAAAATGAAATGATTGCATTGTGTGTAAGCTATAAATGACTTATCATAAAGAAATTTAGCCAACTTTGCCAAGTACTATGAGTTATTGAGAGTTCCTATCTTATTTAATTGCCTAGTCTACACAGTCCTTATAATACCTACTTGTAACAAATAAAATTTTGCAAAAACATTTGAGCACAACTTCGTGAATCTAGTTCTAATTTTCCCCAGAGAAAGAAATAGTTCCACAAGAAAACTAGAAATAGAGCAAGATTCAATGAATATAGAAAGGAAAGAAAGAAGATTTGTGTTAGGACCTCAAATGTTTAAACAAGGTAAAATGATATGAGTAAACACTTCGCAATAAAACTATCCCAAATTCAATATCTACGAATTGTTCAAAATTCCAAGGCTCAAATAAGCAATTTCTTCAAGACAATCCTACTATGCTACCAAAAAAAAATGCTGCGTAAAACTATCACGTACAAGACTCCATTTTGGCTAGATAATTGATGTCAACAATTACATTCAATAGAACCTTCAAAAGACTTGACAATTTTTTATTGAAATACCACGAAGATTCACTTTAAAGATAAAAGAAGCTATTCTGGTCCCATCAAAATACCAAAGATTTTTTGAACCCTCTTGACCATTGAATCGTTCAACGGCTTGACTACATGCAAAGGCTCTCTTACAACAATCTCAATAGCGGTTTGTATACATTGCACAATAATAAAATTTACTACTAAAATTCTCTTAAGGCACAAGCGCTTCTATGGAAAAATTTTAATAGAAATTTTCTATTGGGCAACAAGAACAATAAGAGCAATCTAAAAATCCCAAAATTACTTGCCAAGCATGATACTATCTAAATCACTAGCTAAACAATTTAAACAAAATAAAAAATAATAAGCATAACTCACAGGACTATGACAAAGAGGCTGAAATATTTTCTTTAGCAAGTCATCTTACAAGCAATCTTTCATAAGGTCTTCTTTACAAATGCTCTTTCAGAGCTTCAAAGTGTGTCTCCAAGTGAGAGCTAGTAGTTCCCAGTATCCTCCACTGTGTTTTTTCTCTTCTTACCCCTGAAGCCTTTTTATAGGGTTCAAAAGGTAGTTACATATTTCAAAATATTTTAGCTAACTTCTCTCCCAAGTAAGGAAGTTATAACTTTCCCAACAAGTTAGGAGATCTTACTTGCCCAACAAGTTAGGAGATTACTTGCTCAACAAGTTAGGAAGTTGTAACGTGTACAAAAGATTAGGAGAAAATCATGCTAACGTTGGCATGTGTATACATTATAAATATTATTTTTATAAGCCTATATATAATAACTTTTAAAATAAATCCAATATCCCTAATTTATTTTAATTGTTTATTTAAGATTTTAATTACTAAATGTTATTAAGCCCTAGTAATTCTCATAAAAGTAATCTAGCATTAGCTATAATTATCATGGATACTAACTAATTTTTTTTTCTCTTTTTCAATACAATATTGTCAAAGTATCTTTAAAACTATGTATGTCTTAATTGATTAATTTTAATTTAATTTCTCTATGTTATAGTTTTGGATTTTTAAACAATTGATAACAACACTTGCTATTGTGAAATTCAGGGCATCGTTGACGTGGAGCTTACGATGGTTCTGTCCTCTGTTTTTCCACCCCTTCTTCCTTGATTTTCTTGTACAAAACAAGTGGTTGCACCTGCATTTGACATTTGGAGCAATGTTGTCTCCATTTTTCTAACTGCATCATCGAAACGGTAGGTGTCAGTAGTGGCATCGGCTCTGGCTTGTTTTAATTGAAGGAGGTAATGTGTTAATGTTGCCTTCATCTTCGCGGACAAACATTCAACGTAATTCCAACGTCCACCTGAAAAGTACTTGTAACAGTGCAGGTCTCTCTGGTTAACCGTATAACTAGTAATGGTGCCGCTGGATGTAGACGTGGTGTTTCTTTCACGTCCTCAATGGGAGACTTTTTCTTTGCAGTTGTCATCTATTCAATTTGGGAACCACAAATTTCCAACCACTGCCGACTCTTGCAACTCCTTGTGACGAGTTGTCTACCTCTTTCTTTTGTTGTGTTGGTCTCGGGCTTTCTATTCTTACTTAGATTTATCACTGGTTAAGGAGAACAATTGCATCTTCAAATGATTTTTAAAACACCTTACTACTAAATCGTGTTCCACTTTGGCTCGTTCCATCGACGCGTGGCTTCAGAGAAACTCTAGAAGCCCACATTTCGTGAGAGTTACTGAGATTTTGGTTTTGTCGATGATGATTTCCTGCACGTATGCCTTTACCTTTGTCTGGCTGAGACCATTTTTCGGATTGTTTGCAAAAGACAATACACTTGATCTTGAGAAGTGTATCTTTCTGTTCTATGCATATGCTTCCGGTGTCATCCATTACCTCGCCCACACGTACGTTTAGTTTCTGGCTCTTCCCCCCTTTTTTTGCAGTAGACATAACCTTGAATATTGAACAATTCAAGCGTAGGGATAAAATATTTCCAAGATTCAGCATGCCATTGAACTCAAACCGTTACTCGATCATCTTTCGGAACTCCTGCGGTCCAACCCTGTGATCACAAGTGTCGGCATTTCAGCCAGTAGTTTGATCGACTCACCACGGTCGATATGAACGATAGAAAGGACATGTCTGCTTTCTTCACGGTTGATATTTTCCAATATCTCCAAACCTTTAAATATTATATATTACTTTAAAATATATTCTACTCAGTCTTGCCACGTTTTGGTCCGTCGAATGCCCCTTTCATATTGTAAAGTTTTAATCTCCACTGTTGGCCTTTGGATCGATGTCTTATGCATATTTTGTCTGTGACTTAACTCTGAATCATGCCTTGTTTTGTAATATAGTGCTTTGTACATGCCATTATCTTTATATAACCACGATTCCTCAAAAATAATTTAGCACTTTAATTTTGTATCCTGAGAAGGTCTTAACATCATTTTTTTAAAACAGTGAGTAACTTCTCCAAACCATCCATCAACCCATAACTTTAAATCCACATGCTTTATTTCTAAATTATCAACCATACATCATTCTACAAGTTGTCTTTTCCCAGTATCCACTCTTGTCCCATGAAATGGCCAAATGTGCCAACATTTCTGCCCCCTTAAAAGCTTAAAGAAATTTATGCAGCCTCATTTCAAAACTGAAACATACTAAAATTTTCATTGAATTTTTATGGCTGAATAGAAATCTTTTTGGAGGAAAATTCCCATTTAACATAAGGTGTGATGGGATAAAAACCTCATTCCTAAGAAAAATAACAAATTGTACATTATCAAGTCCTTCATGGACTATTCTTGTGATGGAAACTGAATTGTGAGGGTTACCCTGGTAGGGATCCTCATCTCTCTAAATGTCTCATAGAAAATTTCTGACATGATGAAGGCTATTCTGTTGTTCTCTGGTTTGGTGGAGCTCTCAACTTGATCTATTGGAACTTTTTCTTTAGCACTCTTTTGTTCTTCCTCATTGGGTTCTTCATTTTTCTCTTGGGATACGAATGCTTCTTCCCATGCCCATGATGACTCTTCATTGGTTGGTTGCTCTTCACGTTTCTCCTCTTCTTTGGTGCAATCTTGATATTGCCCCTAAACATTGGACTCTATCTCCAAACCTCTTGTGATGAAATNATAGCATAGTTAAATATAATAATCAATACTATATTCCTAGTAATATTATACCTAATAGTATATACATATATTATTTTTTTGTAAGGATATCTTCAGNACATATGGAATAAAAGGCTTTCTCATTGCTCTCCTAAACTCCATCTTCCTCTTTCAAATTAGCTCTCTTTTACTTTCTCTACTCAACTTGAATTGAAAGATGATGAAATCCTAGGCAACCCAATCCTCTTTTTATAGGTGCTAGAAATTTGAAATCCCCCCCAAGAGTCTTCAACCAAGTTTCCTTATTTTTAGGAATTCTAACCATTTGGNAACTTGAGAGGTATTCTGTAACAAATTATCCCTTGCTTTATCTACTTTAGGTTCTCTTTTAATAAGAAAAGTCATGAAACTTCTATCTTTATCAGTTTTTTCACTATATCTTTGTATGAATTCAGAAGTTGAGCTTACAATCTTATTTGTGATTCTCACTGGCAAACCATAGACTAAGTTATATGGTGATGTCCCAATAGCTCTCTTGAATCTAATTCGATCTGACCATAATGCGGATTGTAGATAATCGATCCAATTTCCTGGATTCCCATTCATTGATTTCTTGATATAAGCAATAAGCTTTTTATTGGTGGATTCTGCTAGGCCATTTCCTTGAGGATAATAATTTGATGAGGAAAATAAGAAATTAGATTTTTCTGATGCCCATTTGATAAACTCTTTAGATTTAAAGGTGGGTCCAGTGTCTGACACTAACACTTCGGGTAGACCAAATTCTACTTAGAATGTGGTCTTCTAGAAACTTAATCACATCTGATGCTAAACTTCCTCTTAGAGCCTTTGCTTCAGACCATTTAGTGAAATAATTAGTAGTCGTGAGAATAAACTTGTGTCTAGCTCTTGAAGGAGTAATTGTACCAATAAAATCCAAACCCCATTACTGAAATGGTCTATTTGCAACTATTGGCTTTAAAGGGGCTCTAGCCCTTTTAATCTTGGGCCCATGAATTTGACATTTATAGCATTTTTGAATCTTTGAACTAATGTCTTGATACATGGAAGGCCAGTAATAACCATATCGAAGTATATGTTGCATAGTTGACTTAGGGGATTCATAAAATAAATTCAAATGATCATGAAATTGTTCCAAAATGAAACTAATTTGATCATTATGAACACATTCCAATAAAACCCCTCGAAAATCCTTTCTATATAATATATCATCTTTAACAATGAATCTTCATGCTCTTTTGAAGAAAGCTCTCTTTTGACTTGCAGTTAAATTATTTGGGATTTTCCTTGTATTAAGAAATTTGAGAATTTTATCATACCAATTCTCTTCATGGGTGTCCAGTGTACATACTTCATTTTCTCTAGTCATTAACTTGGCTAATCCCATTCCCTTAATTTTTTTGCATATTTCCAATGAAAATCTGAAACTTTGCAACTTTATAAGTCATTTTCCTTTTTTCAATCCAATCTCATTTTGGGCTAGGAATCGCTTGATTGTAGGTTCAATTAGCATAATGTGGACTAATGAACTTTCCAAATAATATTTAAAATGCTGAAGTGCTTTAATGACTGCAAAAGCTTGTTTCTCTAAGTTTGAATAATTTAATTCTGAACCTTTCAACTGATACCCAAAAAATCAAATTTGTTCATCTTGACCTTCATAATCTTTTTGTGTTAAAACAGTAGCGATAGAATCATTCGAAGCAAAAGAATACAACCAAAAATCTTCTTTAGGCTTCACCAAATAGGGAGCCTCTTGTATAGCATTTTTAATTTTTGATAAAGCTCTCTCTGATTCTGGTGTTTTCTCTACTTGGACATCTTTTTTTAACATATGCATCAAAGGCTTGGTAAGTTCAGTAAACCCAGGGATGAACTTTTTCACAAAGTTTATCTTCCCAAAGAAAGATCTAAGAGATTTTTTACTTGTGGGATGTTCAATGTTCTGTACTTCTTGGATTTGGGAATTGTCTATGGCAATTCCTTCTTGACATATCACATGGCCTAATAAGCTTCTAGATTTAGCCTCAAAGATACACTTCTTAGGATTTTATGAAATACCAAACTCACGATATCTATCGAAAACTTGCTAGAGATGATCAATATGATATTCTTTTTTCTTTGAGAATATTGTAATATCATTCAAATAAACCACCACGAATTTGCCTAATAAATCCTTAAATGCTAAGTCGATTACTCTTTGGAAAGTAGCTCTAGCATTTGACAATTAAAATGGCATTCTTTGGTAGGTAAAAGTTCCTCATTTGGTGATAAATGATCTTTTGTATCTATCATTCTTATCTACCACGATCTGATTATAGCCTGAGAAACCATCTAAAAAGGAATATATTTGAAAACCTGAGATTTTAATCAACATCTCATCAAATCTTGGAAGCAGGTACTTATCCTTACTTGAGGTATCATTCAGATTTCTAAAGTCTACACAAAGCCTTATATCACCATTTTTCTTTCTCACTGGAACAAGGTTAGCAAGCCATGTCAAATATCGTACTGGATATATAATTCGTGCTTGCAACAACTTTTTGATTTCGGCTTTCATAGTTGGTTCAAATGATGGATTGAATTTCCTTTGTTTTTGCTTGAATATTTTGCAACCTTCTATTAAAGGAATTTTATGTGTTATCACATCTTGCCTAAAAGCTTTAAGATCATCATAAGACCAAGAAAAATTCTCCAAATTATTTCTTAGACATGTTAACAAGTTTTTCTTGAAACTCAAATCTCTTTCCTTTGTAACATTCAACATCTTTTCCATCATGTATAATCCAAAATTCACTACCTCGAAAGCTTGACTATCTGGGCTTTGTATATCCTTTCCAGTAAGTAAATTTTTCTTGAACTCTTGTTCTAAGTCAATCATCCTTTTTGGAATGAAATTAGCTTTGAAGTTTGATGACGTTTCATGTATCACTTGACCCTCAAATTCTTGTTTGTTTTTCATAAATCTTAGTACTTGATCATCATCTTCAAATACTTGTAAATTTCTTATATTATCTGGTACCGATGGCTGATGTTATTCTTCAATCATTACATCTTTGTAACTTTCTAATATTTGCATATCCAATGTTGAAGCTGCCTTTGCCAAATCATCTACTATAAGATTTTCTGCTCTTTTTATATGCTCTATTTGGCAATGTTGAAACTAATCTAACATCTTACAAGAAAGTTGCTTATAAGGTCTTAAGAATGAGCTCTTTACTACACAGTTATCCTTTACTTGTTCACAAACTAATCTTTTTGTCTAGAGCTATTCTTATATCAATACATAAAGCTTCATACTCAGCCTTGTTATTAGTACAAGGGAAAGATAGATGAATTTCTTTGAGAATTTCAGGTGAATCATTCCTTAATATAACTATACCGACTCCTAAAATTTTTGAATTACATGAACTGTCAAAGTATAACTCCCATTTATCCTCATTCTTTTATTGTTCTTTTTCGAAACTATAATTTTCTTGGAGTGTACAAATTTTGTCTTCAACACCTCCCTTTTTAGCCATTTTACTTTTTCCATTTGAAGTAATGTTATCAATCATCAAAGGTTCACTATAGATGTATATCTGATTTGGTTCTCCTTTCCAAGGTAACCACATGTGAGAATAATCTATGGATATATAACCTAAGAAATTCTTGCTCCAACTTCTACTCAATGAGAGACTATGTGAATCTAGTATATCTGCCACTTGAATAGTTACTCTACTTCTGATGCAGGGTTCAGAAGAAATTTCTAATAGGACATTTTGTAATTGACCCACAATCTTTACTCTACTTTTATCTACTTGAACAATCTTTTTATTTGATTTTTCGGGAATCAAACCAAGTTTCTTACATATAGACAATGGCATTATAGAAGACATGGATCCAAAATCAATCAAACAATTGTGTAAGTATTTATCCTTTAATTTCATTATCAAAACAAAAGGAGGAGCTTCCTTATCATACGAGGTCTTTAATTACTCATCATTATTAGACACATAAATTAACTTTGATTCTCTAACTCTCCTTTTACCTTTAATGAACTCTAAAGCCTTTCTTTGCTGATCTCCTATTTGAAGCAACTAAATAAAGCTAATATTTGCCTTGACATGTTTAAGGTCTTCAATCAAATCATACTCTTCATCACCAATAAAGCTTGGTTTCTTTATCCATTTATTAAAAGACTGATTTGGGGTGCTTTGCTCAACTTGATTGTCTTTACCCTTATTCTTATCTCTTCTATTTGGCTCAAAATCTTTTCTCTTAGTAGATGGATTAATAATAACATTTGGGGGTCTATAAGTAGTTAATATTTCTTTTGACCAGAGACTATATCCATTTTCCTCATTGTTATTGCATTCTTCATCTGAAGACATATCTTCTTCAGAACTTGATAGAGAAGAAGTATCGCTAGATCCATTACTAGAAGATTTACTTGCATAATGAACACTAGATAACTCATTATCAGATTCAATATCAAGAAAATTGGACATAATAAGATCACTTTCATCCTCATCTTCTGCTAACTTAGTGTCTTGATGTTTATTCTTTCTATTTTTCCTTTCTTCCTTGATATTAACTCTTGCCAAGGCTTTTCCAAGCTTCACTATTTTGTTAGACATATCTCTCATTAATTGTCCTTTTTCAGATCCTACTCTTTCATGTTCTTGCTCTATCTTAACATGAGATGGAGTTGGTAAAGCTTTAAATTGAGCAAAATCTTGCATAGGAATCGTAACTCTTTCTTCTCTTTTTTGAATTGCACTATTTCCTTTAGGATTCAAGTTCAACTATTTTTCTAACTGTATAGCTTCACTAAAGTAGTCATTTAGCGTAGTTAAGTTTGAAGTTCTCCTTAACCAAATTGAAATGTTGGGGTTGACAACCTTAAGATAAGTTTCTTTAAGCATTTCTTCTGATGGCCTATATTGTCTTTGGAAGAGTCCACAAATTCGTTAAAACTTGATGTTAAAATCTCTAATTAACTCTTTAACTCCTTGCTTAGCTTGTATCAACCCATAGTATAGTTGTTGTTGATCTAATTGATTACCAAACTGGGCCAAGAAAAGATTCTTCATGTCATCCCAACTTGTAATACTATTATTTGGTAAATTTGAATACTAAATTTGAGCCATATCCTTTAAATTTGATATAAGCAACCTACAAGCTTGATCTTGATGTTGAATATTTGCATGAGCTAAAGCTAACTCAAACATGTGAATATATTCTTCAGCTAAATAAGCTTTTCTAGGAATGAAAGGCTCAGGAAAATATTTGTAAACTACCTTAGGAATATCATTGTAATTTTGAAATCTTAATGGTGTAACTCTTTTCCAAGGATTTGCCATCCTATTCCTTTGGATAATTGAACTCTTAGATTTTCTAGGTCTTCTCTTACAAATCGATAAACTAGATATAATGGGTGATCTTCTTGATCTTCTAGTTTTCACTCCACTACTTGTTCCTAATTAAAAATCTTTCTTTTCTTCTTCTTTTAATGAAGAATCAATCTTAGAATCTAGAATATCTTTTGAAACTTTCAAATTTTCCAAACTATCAATCTTCTTGGTCATGAACTGAAAATAGTATCTAATTTCTTAAGCCTTTCTAGTAACAAATAATGGTTGATGTGCTAAAATTATAAGTCTTATGAACTTAGAGGCTAAATTTTCAGTCCTCCTTCTAGTGCCAAAAGAACTGTTTGTGACCGTTTGAGACACGACCGCCAACGAGTGTCCTCGAATAGGATTTAGGTGCTTGCTGGTCTCTGGCAACACCAAGGCCCAGATACCTCCAAATAGACTCAGTAGTTAATGTGAGTATGTGTGTGTGCTGTTGT